>JABUQX010036099.1:0-22500 GCA_015478945.1 Trachelipus rathkii | reverse complement strand
TTGTTAGTGCTGTTTAGGTGAGTGTATTTTTTAAGCTTTTGTGGTTGGGAAGCGAAAGTTGTGCGGATTTTATGAGAATGATCTTTCTCAATAGTTTGCACAGGATGGAGAGAGGGGTATGTGTCGATATGAAGAGGGAGGTGGGTCTTTTCTGAGTCTTTAATGTTGGGTATATTATTGATTTTTTCCAGAGTGGAGGATGTAGTTGAGTGACCAAAATTTGTTGAAAAATATTTGTACATGGATGAGATAGCAGTTGACCATGGTGATTAATTGAAGTTTGAAATTGTCTGGGCCAGACCTGGAGAGTTTTTAAGGTTTATAAGTGACGTAATTTCTAGTGTAGTAAATGGATGGGGGGGGGGGAGTTTGGATTGATTTATAATTTGGCTTTTTTGGGGTGGCGTATTATTTTTTTATATTTGGGTGAGTGGTTTGTAATTTGATCTGTGTCGTGCAGAAAGGATGTTTCATGTTCTTAGGGAGGGAAGAGAGTTATTTCTTTTCCTCTTAAAGCCTGCGCTTGGGATGGTGTATTTTGGGAGTTCATGGCAGAGTTCACTACCTGCCATGTTCTTTTTATTCAGAGTTCCCCATGTTGTCATTTAAGTGTTTTTTCAATTTTTCTGCCTTATGGGTGAAGATGAACTGAAAATTTGTGTGTTTAGGAGTTAATTTGAGCGTAGATCTGGGTATAATTTTTTATGTTTAACATGTTCCTTTGTTCTTATCAGGTGCAGATTTCAGTGTAATGAGCGGTGTTGTAGTTTCTTTTCGTATGGTCCTTTGGATTGTATAGTTTTATGACTTTTTGTATTACTTATGGTGATTTTGTTT
Source organism: Trachelipus rathkii (assembly GCA_015478945.1). Classification (NCBI taxonomy): domain Eukaryota; kingdom Metazoa; phylum Arthropoda; class Malacostraca; order Isopoda; family Trachelipodidae; genus Trachelipus; species Trachelipus rathkii. The sequence goes on along the minus strand of JABUQX010036099.1, from coordinate 21,663 downwards.
TATGCTGCTGTAGAGAGGGAGTTGTGATTTCATTAGGTAGCGAGTTCTAATGTACTGGGTGAATTTTGCCAATTTACCTTTGTAGTCTTGTGAAGTTGTAATTATTTTGGTTGAGTATTTTTTTTGTTGTGTATGTGATTATATTGGACGTGATCTGACTGGAAGATCATTTTTTGTGTTCCATGTTAGTTGACGAAGAGAGAAAGGAGAGGAAAAGTTGTGTCTGGGGAGGTCTGGAATTGGTTAGCTTGTGGTGGAATTCTGGTGGGGAGGTTTTTGTAATTTAATATATTTAAGGTATCAAGTTCATCGAGGATGTGAATTCCTCGGTTATCTGTGAGGTGTTCCCTGTACCAGGCTGTATGATGGGCGTTGAAGTCGCCTCCTATTATTAGGTTGTTGAGTGTATTGATAGGATTTAAGTTAGGTTTGTAGTTGTTTGGACAGTGTTGTGATGTGGGGTGGGGGATGTATATGTTTAATATGTTGTGGGAGATATTGTTGAAGAGTGTATGTTGAGGATAGAGTCATTTAATAGATTGGTGGTTTCTAGTGTAGTGTTATGGTAGGATAGGTTGTTTTTAATTAGTGTTAATAGGGTGTGGTTTTCTGGAAGAGTGTCTGAGTAAATGGAGTCATATCCATAGAATGGTGTTCTTGGGGTATTTTGTGGAGTATGGGCTTCCTGTATTAGGGCTATATCTATGTGTTTGTTGAGGAAAGCTAGGATTTCTGAATGTTTGTTGTTTAGGCCATTTATATTGATTTGAAGGATTTTTATTGTTAAATTCTTATTGTTCGAGTTGTTTGGTGGTGGGGAAGTTGTAGGGGGTTGCAAATGAGGCAAGTCCATGTGTGGCTTTGATGGGGCAGTACTCTAAAAGGGAAACATTTGGTTTTATGTATCCATCTATTGCAGTGGAAAGATTTTATAGATGGCTGGTTTTTTGTTACGCATTTGTTGCAGATGGGACAGATATATTTTGTTGGGCCAGGGTTAGGATGTATATCGCCAGATTTTTTAAGGATAGTGGGAGTGATATAAATTGAAATATTTTTATTATCAGAGTGCAAGGAAGTTAAGATTCGGACGGGGGGAGATGTGGGTGACCTTGGAGGTCATGATGTGTGGGCGACCTGAGCAGGTCTGTGGTAACTTAGATTCACTGTAGGAGGATAAAAGCACAAACAAATACAACTCGTCACGCAAAAAGCAGATACAGAGCGTGGTAGTTAATGTACATGGCAGGTCCCGTGCACTTTGACATAGGTTAGTATACATGAATGTTAGTATTTTGGGGGAGATGGTTTTTTTTTTTTTTCCCAAGAAAATTATTTATAAAACTGGTTTATAGATTATATTAAAGAAGCAAATGCAACATGATATAAATTAAATGACTGCTACAGGAGTTGGGATATGAAATACAGATTATTTTCAGGTAAGGTAAACAAATGATTTATAAGGATATTTTTCTTTGAGGAGAGTTCATTTCCCTCTGTTATGGTGAGTGTTGGTTGGGTCTGTGACTTCTAGACTTTTTTCGCTCGAGGAGTGCGGGCTTCACCTTGCAACCATGCGCTACATGAAGTAGGGATTTCCGTACTGATTTTTCGGGGACCTGCTAGGTTGTAGGAATTGCATCCAGACCATCGCAGATCTCGTCCATGCTGCGAAAAAGCAATCCGAAATCTGTGGATTTAATTATATATATATATATATATATTATTATATAATATTATATATATATATATATATAATATATCATATAATATATATATATAATTATATATATATATATATATATATAGAGAGGAGAGAGAGAGAGAGAGACAGACAGACAGACAAGAGAGTTATGGTTCATTTAGGACCATGCTGGTTCAATGATTAAGTAAACACAGTAAATATGTGTATATTAGACAAAGCTTATCATAACCTGAATGAGAAGGACCTAAACGAAACCCTAAGTATAATATATATATATATATAAATATAATATATATATATATAATAATATAATATATATATATATATATATATATAGTATATATATATATATATATAATGTGGTGGTTGTGTGTGGGTGGTTGGGCTGTATAGTGTATATATATGTGTAATAGTATTATATATATATATATATAATATATATATATATATATATATATATAATTATATATATATATATATATATATTATATATAATATATTAATATATGTATATATATGTGTATATGTATATATTATATATATATATATTTTCCCCGTTTTATTTGACGAATAAGGTTATACATAAAACTCTTCTTTATTTCACCTTTCATTCAACACACAAAGTTCGTACATGGAAACCTCCTCAGGCCTGAAAGTGGCTACCTTAAAATTAATCGTTTTGCGTTGAGAAATTTTTCCCTTTTATATTGATCTATTCGACTAAAAATGAAGGTAATTTAAATATCGAAATTTTTATCTGAATTTTGTAAAGTAAATACTTTGAATAGATAGACTTTTAGACATTGTAATACAAAAGTTATTTGGTTAATTGGCAAAATAGGTCAATGAGTAAGAAAGACCTTTGTGATATACATACATATATTTTAACAGATAATTAATTTTATCTGTATGACAATAAAATGATCTATTGACTGGAGCCAATAGAAAGCCGTGGGGAGGGGTCATGAGAAATTAAAAATTAGAGTTTGTGTATGTAACTTCGGGAAGTCTAGGGAGTTCCCGTGTTGGATAAAGAGACGGAATAGTTGGTTTAGGTTGAGAAGGTTGTGGAAAAGTGCGAGATGGCATGGTGGGTATATTCATGTTTACTGTTTGGGTTGCGGTGGGAAATTTATTTTTTAATATGTAAATGAAAATAAAGAGGATTCAGACATTGATAAATCAAGGATACCCCCGAAATGGTTAAGTGTTCCGGGTGCCAAGGAATGTTAGCGCTTTGGAAAGTTACTTCAATGTTATTCTAATCGTTTGTCCTAGTGGACATTTATTGGATGTAGTTTTATACTAGGGTCATAGGGTTGGTGTCTTGGGTATTTCTAATTTTTAGATGGCAACATAAATAAGTCTTATAGTGATTATTTGTGGGTTTTTTTTCATATTGATATGAATTGTTCCCCGCGCTGAGAAAATTTGTTTGATGGTAAATGGAAGAGGAATGTGTTTTTGGCGGTAGAGGGGTGGAAAATCAGAGGAGGGAGGGGGTGGAGCAGGAAGCTTAGGGAGAGCTGTACCACAAGGAATAGGTTGTTTAGGAGAAATGGAGAGTTCAGTGAGAGTTGCAGTTGCTTGAGTTCAGTGAGAGTTGCAGTTGCTTGAGTTCAGTGAGAGTTGCAGTTGCTTGAGTTCAGTTAGAGTTGTTGTTGTCTGAGTTCAGTAAGAGTTGCCTTTATTTGAGTTCAGTGAGAGTTGCCGTTGCTTGAGTTCAGTTAGGGTTGCCGTTGCTTGAACTTGGTGAGAGTTACCGTTGCTTGAGTTCAGTGCACGAGCTTAAGTTCGGTGAGAGTTAGAGGACAGTGAGAGATTGAAGAAGTTCCTTTATTTTTCTTCAGGGCTTCAGCATTTTGGGCTTGTGAATGGAGACGTCGTTCCAGGTGCGTTTACTAGCCGGTAGCCACTTTCGCCGTTCTATTTTGGCAATAAGGTTATACATAGAACTCTTCTTTATTATGTTTAGTCATTACTCAGAATACATTATATAGAGGGTGAGTGTATGTGCCATACTCGTAATAGATGAGTCGGTTTCGATAAGTCGTCTGTAGCCGTAGCGTGTGAAAGTAACAGCAAAAAAAGGACAAGTAAAAAGATTAGAGAAATTTTTATAGACAAGCTCCCTTCCCTCCAATATATATTACCAATAAGCAGAGACAGGTACTCAATTTAAAGGGACTGCACATACCATACTCTTCCACCAGTTACCTACCAGATAGGGCGGGCAGGTACCTTACTGAGTTTCCAAGATAATCCCTACTCAACCCTGAATAAATGCTCATCTTGACCCACTTCTAATGAATGATTACAATTTCTAGACACGCTTGAGTACGGTATATCAAGGTCTTTGAATAAGTAAAAGGCAAGGGAAGGCCAAAATCATAAAAATAGGGACTAAGCCAGCCTAGGAATAAGGGTAGGAGCGCACGTACGAATATCAAACCGTCTGTCGACCCCTTCTACCGAAGGAGGGTGCCGAAATAAAGCTACATAAGTGACCCAAAAAGCTATTCAAAGACCAATAATTGAATCTGGAAAGGAAGTGTCCGTCCATAACAGATTTGCATCTACCGAACTTACTATAGCTTATTATATATAATATATATAAATTATATATATATATTTTATAATATAATATATATATTATAATATATATATATATATATATATATATATATATAATATATATATATAAATAAATATATAATAATTTATTATATAATATCTATATACTTCACAAACGTTTTAACACTTAACAGGGAGGTATACCTCGGGAGACCAGTTTTTAGGAACATATTAAAATACGGAAATAAAACACAAACCTCCCAAAAATATTACTACTAAAATAAATTCGTGGCACTGAGGTAATAATAAATTACGATTTAATATTTCATTATAAATATATATAAATAGTCTATATAGGTAATAACGTATAAATATATAACCTATATCAAATAAATAGAAAACTTACCAGTAATAAATATATACTTTATAGAGCTATAATAATAATATATATAATATATTAAATTATAATAGTTATGTACAGGAGATAGATGATAGTAATATATATATATATAATTATTAAATATATAAATATAATAAAATATATTAATATATATATTAATTAATATATATATATATATATATATAATATATAATATTATTATATATTATTATATATATATAATTTATATATTATATAATATAAATATTATATAATAATATATATAATACAGTTATAAAAATAAAATAATAATATATTAAGTAATATATATATATAATAATTTATATATTATATATATTATATATATATATAATATATAATTCGGTAGTTAAATCTATAGGTAAAAAATACTGAGAATTATATGTACTAAATCTGGTTTAAAGAAAGACTTATGGAGAACAAATGGTAGTATAATAATATAACTATGTATTCAATATTATTACATATTATTCAGTTTGAATATTGTGTTGTTGTGTGAAATAAATTAGTTTTTAATATATAAATTTTTAACAAAACTTATTATAATTATAGTTTAATTATAATTGTATTAATATATATATAATATAATATAGATATATAATAATATGATGAAATAATATATATTCTTTTTTTGTGAGCCTATAATAAATATAAAATCTATATAACAAGTTTAAAATTAATGAATAAAAATAGTATATGTATTAATATCAACTATCGAAATACATTATTTAGAGAAGTAATATATATAATTATTAAATACAATAGTGAAGAGAAATTACTAATATGTTATGTTAAAATATTAAGTACAATAATACTTAATATTTATATACGGGCAAACTATAAGGATAAAATAAATCTGGCTGCAGAGATTTATAAACAAGTAAAAAACACTATAGAAAAATTATTTTGAAATCACTATTATACCATAAAATTTCAAACTATTATATAGTATAATAGTAAAATTATAATATATATATATATATAATATATAATATTAATTTATAATATATTATATAAAAATATAATTATAATATATAAAAAATATAATAATATATATAATATAATATATAATATAATATATAAATAGTAAATAAATATATAATAATATAATAATATATGAAATATATAATTATATATAATAATATATATAGATAATAATATATATATGTACTATATATATAAAAATAACATTTAATATTATAATATAAGTGCCTATTCCTTGGTAATTATGAGGAGTTTGTATACGTTTTTTCTGATTATCTATGAGCCACAGATTGTTGCTAAATGTTGTTTGGTTCGCGCTGATAATTTCACACAAAATGGCGGATGAGATTTTGTCTAGCCAAAACGATCAGTTGGCACAGATCACATGTAAAAACACATTGGATAGGAACTGCACACCATTATATATAACCGTTAGGATGCAAAGTTTATAGTTTTTCGAGACAGCGACAAAAGGCGGTTGGGTGAGTCAGCAAACAAGATAATCTAAAGTCACACATATAGTGTCTTTGTCCAAATATATACATAAATAATATCTTAAGGCCTCGTTCACGTAAGTTTTAATAGTGAAAAGAGGACAGGACAGAAATAATGACAATTCATGAACTAAAGGTATATTAAAAAAGTTGTGTTTGCCTTTTCTTTTAGTTTTTCCATGAATGTAAGTGGCTCCAAAAACCTGGACCTCCAATAACAAACACAAATATACTTTTGGATTAAAAGCGCAAAAGATATGCCATAACGGGCAAGATCAAATATTTTGCTGGGGCTGAGCCCCAAATTTCCCGATATACCTCCCCAGAGCGCAAACAATCGACATGAAAGATTGGCGGAATTTTAACAGCCGATTTATTTGACTTTTATAACCCAACTCTTAAGAAAGCCCTCGTTTAGAATGTATTTTATTGCCCTCACCTAAAACGTTGTTTTCGGTGTTTTTCCTGTGTCTGTAGCATTTTTAACTTAGTCATTGATATTGCGAAATTATTCAAAACCCATGTGTTTAGACAAGTTCTTCTTATTTCAAAGCTACCAGAATCATCTTATTTGGAAATAGACTTTAGAGAACTTGATAATTAATATGCATAGAAATATTAGGTATCATTAACCCTACAATATTAACTGTTGTATTAGATTTTCGAAATTTTTAGAGTTTTGTGCTCAGACAGGTGTCCCAATTTCCAAACCCACTATTTTTGGATTTGAAAATGAAAAAAATTGGGATAATATATTTTTTTTACTTGGTTTCAAGATCAACATCAAATTTTTAACAGGGCTTTGTATAACACGGGCAAGTGCATCTTTTTTATACGTTAGATAAATATTTTTGTTACTCAATAAATGAAAATTTTTACAATTTCAAAAAATATTTTTTTAGAATAGTTTTATTTTTAAGTATAAATTTGAGGAAAAATAAAGTGAAGAAATATCTAGTGATAAACATCCTCATTAATTATAAACAGTGAATTTTCAATCCACTTCGTAAGCCCATTTAAAGATATAATTATAAATATATATTAAGTAAAACAGGAAAAAAATTATTCGCAAATTTTTCATTGTCAAAAATCCCAAAATAAAGTGGGTTTGAAAATTGGAATTATTTACTAAATACAAACATTATATAGAAAAACAACCGAAAACGAAATTTTAGAGCATAAAAAAAGCTACAGTTTGCGGGTTTATAAGTCCACAAGATAATCGGCATGAAAATTCCACAAATTTTACTCGTTCCATTTTTAGGTGGGCGGGGGGGGGGGGGAAATTTGCGGCTCAGCCACGAGCAAAAATAAAACCCTTTACAAGTCTTACATACAAGTCAACAAAAATTTTGTTCCCAGTGTATAATAATAATAATAATAAATCCAATAATATAATAATAATAATAATAATAATATAATAAATAATAATAATAATAATAATATATAATAATAATATAACCTAAATATTAATAAATAAAAAATAATAATAATAAATTAAATAAAATAATAAATAATATATAATAATAAAATATAAATAATAATAATAAAATAATAATAAAAAATAATAATAACACGGGGAACAATCTTTGTTGACTAATTAAAATTTAATTAAACTATCTATTTATTAATGTATTTATTTTTAATGGCGACTATAGATTCAAAAATAGATTATAATTGGATGTCTTCTGTCTAATAAATATTCCATAGGTTATGGCCGAGCCAAAATCAATCATGAAAATACATTAAGAAAAAGTTATGAAAATAATAATAATTTTTTGTAACATTTTTATAAACTAGAAAACCCATGATATTTTAATTTTATTTTTTTCATTATTTGTTTAATATATAAAATATTTAAATTTATTAGAGATATAGTACTATATATTTGAGGCAAAATATACATATTTATTATTCAATTCTATCTGTTTGCCATCCCTAATCCGCTCCTTGCTTTCGTTCACGACCCTGGAAAAATATTGTATAACAATTAATTTGAGTTAAGGTGAAGAGCATCTTCCATCCAAAATATTGTAACTATATAATATAATATATATTATATATATTAATATATAATATTATATATAAGTATATAATAATTATATATTATACCTATATTATTAATAATATTATTATATATATATATATAATATATAATTAATATCATATAATTATTATATATAATATATATATATTATAAATATATATATAATAATTTTTGCTGATGATTGAAGTGTTGAAGGCTGTATAATATGACAACATCATATCCTATTGACATAAAATATATTTAATCGAGATCTTTCGGCAATGACACCACTATACGCAAGAAAATATAAGTCTATTATAACACCACATAAAATATTTATTATTCCACCCTATTACATGTAGATATTTTTATTATCATACATTTATGAAATATTATTAGAATAGACTCGTAAATTTAGAGAATAATGTAGGGGGATACCATAACAAATATATCGCCATAATTATTCTCAAAACCAATTTCAATACATGATCCTTATAATCCAAAACTATTAATAGTGAGAGTGAGGGAAATAAAAACAGACACTACACACTCAACATCGGCGATAATAGGTAGGACGAGTCTCGTGGATTAGAGCACCCACCATACAAGGATCAGAAGTGTATCATAAGTTAAAAAAAAAAACAAAATAAAAAAAAAAAAAAAAAAAAAAAAAAAAAAAATTAGTTAATACTAACTAACTAATCAATGTAATCAAATTAATTACACACGACTTACATATAAAAAATTGACATTTATTCTCTATATACATCGAACGTTCGATTTACATTCGGGCAGTCGATAATTAAGAATTTGCAGACGTTATAATACTCGATATATCGAGATATCGATGTAAATAAATCATTCTGAAGGCACAAATTGGTGTTTGAACTTCAATCTAACTTAATTTTTATTTTTACTTAATCACGTTAAAGATACTTATCTATCTTAATAATGGTGTAAAAAAATATTTTAAGTATATAAATCTAATTTACGCGTGATAAACCTTAAGACATTTCTAATACATTTCATGATAATTTTGACTTTTATAAATTTCATAGAATAGCCCAATAACGAGAGGTGTGCGCATCGAAAACCAAGAAATATTCTGAGAATCACAGCCGTGATTGGCGTTAGTTCGGCGTCTTTCGTGCGGGACGAAACGTAAACTTAAATGCTTCGATGTCTCTCGCTTGGGGAATCGTTTTGATCAAAACTTAGCACCATAAATCTCGTGAGAGAAAGACCACTTCCCCACAACCGTTATCACCGGACACACGGCGCGAGTGAGATCATCCTGCTGTAAACCTCTGCCGTGATTTCTTTGGTCCACGTTGTCTTGCCGAATTTAGCACTGTGCCGTGAGAAGAGAGGTGTATAACTATAACCAAGCCAACCGGCCTGCGCCCTGATGGTAGCGGGTATAACGCCCCCGTTTGAATTGACTCCAACTGTTATGCATGTTCACCACTCAAAATTACGGTCTCTTTAAACTCGCGTAATATGCCCTCCTCTAACTCAATCGATAAACTCGGTCACAACAATAGTTGATCACACTCTTCATTTTACAATAGATTAATTATAAAATACACATATCTTTGTTATGTTCTCATTTTTTTTATTTCTGTTTATCCCCAAATCTAAGTGGCCCGGCGGCTCAGAGCCACAGCCTTGGATCCCAATTGTTTGCTCCCCATATAAAAAGACAAACACTACACACAATTATGTGCTGTCGTTTTATTTCTTGTCTTATCGATATTTTTTGTTTTTCGTCGTTATAATATCTTCATATTATCACACAATTCTTCTTTCTTCAGCTATCTTATTTTCCGTAATATTTCTCTGAATAATATTTTAACTTCTTCTTCTTTACACAGAATTAACTGCCTTCTTCTTCTTCTTCTTCTTCTCCTTCTTCCAAAATGAAAAGTGAAATTTGTTGAATAATTATAATTAAACAGCGCATAATACAAATGTAACTTGTTGGTTAGGCCATACATTTTTGGAATAGGTAGAGCAATCATGAATATTAAAGATAGTACAAAATATTTACTGAACAACAAGTTACAAAAGATGTCCGTGAGGAAAAGGATCTAGGCTATTGTGTAAAAATTCACATTAGAGGAGGTTAAGTATTTATAGAGCGAAAACAATGTGCTGGAAGCTGTTAAAATATCAATGAATCTACTACACTCTCTACTAAGAACTTAAATAACACGAAAGGCAAAATAATCATCATAAAAATATTAGGTACTAAAAATTCTCATCAGTTTCTCACAAAAGTTAGAAATTTTTATCAATCTTTGGAATAAGTTACGCAGATAGCAGAGTTATAGGAAATACCTATTAACCTATTTGGGTCCAAAAAAGAACAAAGAGAAAATATATATATGAAGAATCCAAAGAAGGGCAATTCTCCAAGGGAAATCCAAACCTGAATGCACGAGGACAATCATAGTTGGTGACGAGGTACAACGAACTACGGTGTATATATAGAATAAACATATCTAATTTATATGCTCGCACAAGCTAAAGATTTGGAGAAAGTGATATACATCTCTATATAGAAGGATCTTACCTCAAACACTAAAATATCCTGACAATGTCGATAAGAGACAATTCTTTATGATCACGAGTATTTTTACAATATGAATAAACACACTCACTACAAAGGGTTTGCACATAAAGCTTTTGTCTAATAAAACGATTTCAAAACAATAATATACAAAGAATTTTCTTACAAATCTGACTTCTCGAAGTCAAAATCACAGATGAGTGGAGAAAAAAAAATTCTTATTATGAAATAGTGAACAGCTTTAACATCAATTGTATCATACATAATAATAAATAGAAATTGTTAATACATTGTTAAAGAATCTAAGCGTCCTAGACAGTTATATACTGGACATCTTCATTTTTATTTATAATTAATAACAAATAAAGAAATTAGTAGTGGAGCCATGGCTAACACCAAGTACTGGAACTAAATAATCATTCATCATTCAGAAAATGCATATATATCATTGAAAATTAATCACCACATACGTATAAAAAGAATTTAAAGCGCAGATATGTAAGTACATTTACATAATATTCATCTTTTTTATTTATCCGTTCTAAAATGGGGATATCATCGAATCACAAGATATATATATAATAATATATATATATATATATTAAATATAAAATAAAATAATATAATTTATATTACTAATACTTTCACCTGAGCCTGAACTAACTTAGTAATATATATAGCTTTTTAGATGTTATTTCACCGACAATTAAAGAACATATCTGATTACAAAAATAAACTGAGTAATAAATTAATAACGTTTTATAGAATAACTGAGTAAAATAAATAGTTTTGATGTTTACCATAGCATAGAACATAAGTGTGTGTTTTCAATGATTATCTTATTCTAGTTCGGATACAAGAACTGAGTGATTACTAATCGATAACCGGGCATGAAAAATAATTATTCTGCGTAAGTAAATTATGCGGTGGTGAGAGTGTTCAACCGCATAGAACAACATTATCAGATTCTTCTGAGAAGAACTGTGTCCTTAAATCGAATCACACTGAATAACTGAAAAGACTAACCTGAAGGTTGACTACCGCATCAATTTAACATATCACTGTTCTATAAAGACGGTGAATTCTAAGCAGATTAATTCATTACCTTAGTAAATAACTTGATAGTAATAATATAGCTTTATGAGTTTATGATTCATTACCTGCATAGAACATAATCTTTTTTCTAAAAGTATATAAATACGAGTTCCTAATCGTCACACTGAGTTAACTGAAGTATAGCTTGTGTGTTCACCAAGAGAGCACTCGCAATACTGCTATCTAAGAGCGGTGATTATATACTATCAATAGATCAACTTTCTATGAGAATTTAACATGTTAAAGTAAAAGCTTTATTGATGTTCACTTAACGCTATAATTAACTATAATTATGATTTACTAAGACAGATGATATCTAATCGAGTAAACACTTTGAGATATTTACTGTAGAATTAATATCTTGAAAATAATCCCAATCCTTATGTCGAAAAAACTGTATAAATTTCCTCAAAAAAGAAACTTAGAAATAAACAGAAACTTGAAATAAACAGATTTAACTTCTGCAACGCTTTAAGCAATCCATCTTTTGGGGAAATAACTAAAACACCTTCATTGTAGATGCTTTAAGTACCATCAGATATAACTAGCCTTCTGCACACTGATGCCAATAACAACTTCATCATAGTCACAGTGTGAGCAGGCTAGGACGGAAAAACCATCCACCAAACATCTTACAGATAAGGTTTCATAGGTGCTTAGAAATGGAACTAGTTCTGAAAAGCAACTACTGCAGGATGTAGTCAAACTCAAAATTTTAATCTATGTAAAAGCTCGACAGTGGCGCGACAACCAACAATAATGCAACCCTGATATCAGAAATACTAACTCTATGCAGCACTTAACTGAGGTTAGTTTCTATGATACTCTTTATTAGAAGCAGTAATCAACGGCATTCTAATTCATTTGTTTGAAGTCTATACTTACAATATGTACTCTATTTAGCACTTAGGCAGGTTAGGAGAGTAAAAATTAAATATTACAACACGAACAGATTGCTTATACAACAGGATCCACATTCGCACCAACAAATAATAGAGACATCATATAAGATACTTAAGAGCCTATCACATAGAGTAGGAGAGCCATGTAATATTCTATTCTGGGTACTTGACATACTTCTACATTCTCTTTATATATATACTTCTTTATCTATCTTACACTTACTTACTTCTTACTTCTTACTTCTTCTTACATACTTCTTTTATACTTACTTATATACTATCTTATAATGCTTATTAACTCTATCTTTTTCCGAAGTGTACATTGGGTTGGCGCCTGAACATATATGTTCCTCTCCTGTTTACTTACTTCTTCTTCTTTATTTATCTTTTATAATATTCTTTTCTTTTTCTACTTATTTATTCTTATTTTACTTTCATTTACTTGTATTCTTAATTATATCATGGTTACTTACTTATATTATAATATTCTTTTATCTTTACACCTCTGCCATATTCTAATATCCTTAACCCGGTGAAATAGTATTTTCCTTATTTAAATTTCTTTTGCTTTATATTTTGTAGAGTATTTTTTTATTTTTTTCTAAACCTCATATGTTCAATTTGTTCATGCTTTTCACTCTGATACGGCGTAATACGTAAGAACAAAATCTTCAAAGTATAATATAAGTTTAAAATTTCTTATGTTAAACTTTCAATCACAACTTCAACACTTTACTTAACGTAAAAAACTGAATTTTAAAGAAAGGTAAATAACTCTATCTGGCAAATGAGAAGTTGTAACAGATTTTCGATAAAAATATATAAAAAAAAAAAAATTACTAAAAAAAATATTTTTTTTATACTCTTTTTTTTTCACCCCACAAAATTTACAAGGAGAAATGTATCCTATCCGCAAATTATACATAACACATATCTTTATATCTATACTATATATTAAAATATATATAATATATATACTATATATATATTATCTATTATACTTATTATAAACTTTTTATTGAATAATGTGTACATCATAAGCTGATTTTCCTTACTATAGTATTAATTACTAATTATATATTTCTATTTATTACTTTATTAATGACTTTGTATATCATTCTATCTTCTTCTTCCTTCTTCTTTTTCTTCATATTATTATTATTATTATATAATTATTATTATTATTATTAATTATTATTTAATTATTTAAATTATTAATATTAAATTATTATATATTGATATTATCAAGTGATATTAAATTATTATTTAAAGAATTACTTATTAAATTATTTAATTTATAAAGATATATAAAAAGATGAGTATTGTTATTTATTATTATGTTAATTATTATTATTATATATATTATTATTATTATTATTAATTTTATTATTATTATATTATGTAAACTATTATTAATTTTATTTTTTATTAACTATGATTTATAATTTTTATTTAATTATTATTATTAATTATTATTTTTATTATTATTAATTACTATTAAATATATTAAATTATTATTAATTATCGTTATATTAATTATTATATTAATTTAATTCATAAAAATTTATATAATAATTTATATTTTATTTAATTATAATTATTATTTAATATTATTATTTAAATATTAAGTATTATTATTATATATAATTAAGATAATTATTTAATGTTATTATTATTCTTATAATACTAGTAATTATTTTATTTAGTTAGTTAACCAAGTTACTTAAATTATAAATATTTTTACCTTGAGTATAAATAGCAAGGTTATGATGACCTAATATAATTAATTATTATTATTATTAATATAATTATTTTATTATTTAATTATTATTACTATTTATCAGCAGTAATATTATTATAGATGCATATATATATTCTTTGAAGTTTTGAGAATGGAAACAATTATCTATCTATGGTAAGAATTACTATACTGACCTTAGGAGAAATATAAGTTGAGGAGAGTTGTTGGTAGGAGTACAGCCATCTAAAGGACTGAAAAAACCAAAATCATTATCGGTAACGGAGTCAACTGTAATAATTATTATTGTTTAATAAGATATATATGCTTTTCTGTTATGATTATATGTTTTTTTCTCATATAAATTTTAAATCAATTAATTTATTATTATTTATATATAAATATATATTAAAATTATATATTATTATTATTATTTATTAAAATTTATAATATTATAATTAATTAATTTATAATTATCAAAATTCTAAAAAAGGTTATTAAACTTATGGTTAGTTTCATCTTTAATTATTATTATTATTAATTATAATATTAATATTATAATAATTATTATTAATTAAATATTATATATTAATTAATTTATATTATTATTATCTTATTATTATTATTATTATATTATTACTATATTATTATTTTTTATTATAACCGCTATGACGAAATATACAAATAATTTGGTATTACATATTATTATATATAAATTATATATATTATTATTTAATTTATCATATATATTTATAATATTTATTATTAATTTTAATAGCGAAAATATATATATTATATAACCTAAATATTATACTTTTTTAGAAATGTTAACATAATCCCACCTCTATAAATAATGTGAATTAATGATAAAAATGTAATCTTCTAAAATAAGCAACATAGTTTCAATAAAAAAATAAGGGATAGATACGTATATTCCTTTAGTATATTCTAGCAGTTGCTAATAGGAGATAAACTGAAATATTTGTATATTAAACTATGAAAATACACAAATAATTTATTACAAATATATAAAAGAATAAAAATTATAATAATATTTATTAAAAAGGGAGGAAATTATGAAAAGAGAAACTTAAAAATTAGATAATATATATTACCTGATAGCTTTCAACTGCAGCAGCAGGGCTTCTTACTGCATTAAGAGCTGCCAGGTGAGATTTACTTAGAGAGAGAAAACTTAAACACATTTATAATTATAAAATATATAATATTCATTTAATTTATATTTAATATATTATTTGTAAATTAAATATATTGTATAAATTTATTATATCATATATATATATTCTATATTATATAATAATTAAATTAAGATATTATACTTTATATTTATTTAAATTTTTAGTATTTTCACTGAGCAACTCATATTAGTAAATAATTGAGGTTCGTTGTTATAACCACTAAACTCTTTACCAGATCTTCTCCCTTAATATATCTATATCTAAAAAGTATATATCTAATATATTTATTAAATTATTATTAATTTATACTTATTATAAATATTATATATTTAATTATATAGTTATATAATTTAAATTATATTTATAATTTAAAAGAAAATTAATTGATAATTGTTATTCTGTATATATTCTTATATTTATTTCTATTATTATAATTACTAAAAATTAATTAATTTATATATTATTAATTCATTATTTAATTATTGGATTGCTATTTTCAAGAATTTGAATGTATTTCTTATCAAACAGAAGTTTACTTAATACTTTGAGTATCTTTTTATTGCATTATATTTAACCAAAAAAGAAAAAACACCCCAATTCTCCCAGCATTGCCAACCCTTAATCTAAGTATAGTACCGGTACTCGGATTATAACAGGCTTTTCCGGAGCCTATCGTACACTGTACACAAACCTAAAAAAGAATCTCTCTCGACACATATTCCTTTCACACCACGGAATAGACCAGATATCTGAACCTACCTTTTAAGATTTTAACAATTTGAAAAATAACTTTCAACTTTTAGTTCTCGTGATGCTCTAACTGGAGCTAAAGCTTATAAACTAATAACAAAATAAAATAAAATAACACGAGGATTAATATTAAAAATATAATTCAAATAAAAAGTTATAAAAAGAGAAAGATTACATTTTATATACCACTTGATACTTTTGTAATTATTAAACAATGATACAAACAAGCATGTATATTATATAACATATATTAAATGGAATAACAAATATTTTTTGTTATGAAATATAATTATTATCCAATTATACATTTTGCCCTATAATTAAAGCTAATATAATCTAATATCATATAAAAAAAATTCTTGGACCATTAATCCAGTTATGGGTAAAAATTTGTGATTCCTTTTACTCTAGTTAGCATTTAAGAGTATATCAATTTCTAATTATATTTATAAAATATAATTATTTACATAATAAAGCTGTTACAATTACATTTAATTATTATAACGAATTATCGTATTTTACCTATTTCAAGAACGCAACCAACACCTTTAAATGACAAATAATAATCATCCCATTTATTTGTTAACGATTTAACCTCTATAACTTTAAATTTATTAATTTTAATTATATTTATTTTTGTTTATAGTCTTAACCCAACTTATATATAAATATACTACGACGAGTGTATTATCTATTATTAATCAAAATTAGTTAGAAATCAATTAACTAATTAATTAATTCATAAGTGTTATGTATTATTTAAATTTGTTCAAACTATCACGAAATTATAATACATGTACATTCGGGCGACAGTAGAAGTACGAAAACGCACTATATGTCAACGCTGAGATGTCTATGAATACTTATTACACCCCAAACTTTTTTGGGGTATATTAATAAATTATACACTACCTCACATATTTAAATCACATAAATATGATATGTTTATTTTTTCAGACATAATACTAAAGCACATAAAATTCTTCGTATTGAAACATCAGAAAAAAATAATGTATAAAAAATGACCAAGGGGTATTCACCGTATTAAGCCTTTGGGCCGGAGGCCATTGAAAAAGCATACTATCAAAATTAGGAGTACTTTAAGAGAATTTTTGAACACAAAAAAATTCACCTTGAAGACAAGAGAGTGTAAAAATAAAGTCAAAATGACTTAATCGGAATAAATCTGCTATTCGAACGAACATGGAGGGATATATCAGCTATGACTTTCAACCACACTTCATAAATTTCAATTAAATGATTATAAGATTTCATCTATTAGTGTGAATATTTATCTCAGCCATTCTATCGATTATCGAACAGTGACCTCATCATTATTCATGTCGTTCATTGCAAAAGTATGAGTGTGTTATCATATCAGATTCCGGACTCTAACCATCTATTATAGGCCACACGTTTATTATTATATTATTTTATATTTTAATTATTATTTCCCAAATTATAGAACGCTTAAATTAAAAAATTATTACTGAACGTATGTTTAATCAGTATACTATATAGTGTACCCGTTTAATATACGATATAATAATATATATATATAAATAATAATATATATAATTTAGTAATAATATAATTAAAATATAATATATAATATATATAACTAAATATAATATATATATATATATATATATAATATATATATTAATTATATATATAATATTATATAAATTATATAATTAAATATAATATATATATATAAATAATATATATATATAATATAATAATATATATTATAAATAAAATAATAATATAATATAATATAATATACATATATATATATTATATATATAATTATATATATATTATATATATATATATATATTAACAATTACTGCTGGAGCCCATAATTTCTTCTCAATTATGAGATTCACTAGTTTATTTATTAATTTGAAAGACTATTATTATTGAAGCTATTATTTTAAGGGTATAATATCAAATTTTCAATATATTTATAAAGAAGATTATTTGGCAAATTGAAATGTATAAAATTTTAGCTTGTAATAACGCATCTCAACTTTCGAGCAACCTTATCAATAAAAAAAAGATATTATTATTTTATTGAAGGAAAAATGAGATACTTCAAAAAACTTAAAAAGGCAGAGAATTTATGATAAGGGCTTTTGTTTCGACATATTTCGTTCTTGAACTTGTTTTGGGTTATCTTTTAATATTTCTTACAAGTAAAACTCCTACTTTATCTTGATGTTTGTAAACCTACACAGCTTCCAGAACTCTTTGATTATTTTCTTTGAGTTGAACCTGATATTCAGCAAAGTTTAAAGATTATATATTCAAACCCCTAGACAACAAACTATTTATTGACTGAACCCGCGTGTCCTCACCTATAAAATATCTCGACATAACATTAATTAAAAATTCAATACAGAACTAAAAAAAAAACTTGGTAAATCATATAAATACATAATATAATAATTCTACGTAATATTATATATATATATATATATAAACAACCCGACTCAGCCAAATGAGAAGTAATATCATCGATCTTAATAAGCAGTAGGCTTAAGTAATAATATAAGCGACACACGACCGCACTGTACTCCACCAATTACAGTAGTAAAGCAATATAATATAAATATATATATATAATATAAATATTAATATATATATATTTTATATATATATATAAATATATATATATATATATATATAGATATAAATATATATTATATATAATATATATATATATAACAGTGATGGGCGAATCCGAATACATATATCGGCGATACGTATCGATCGATACATTTATATCGGTTATCGGTATCGCTTAGACAATCCTAATATATATCGAGTATCGGTATCTGCTTTAATGCATTTTTCTATAAATGTATCGGGAAAAAAATCGATAATCGATCTCGATACATTTTCCATAAAATACAATTTATATATATAATATAATAAAATATATATAAATAATATTATAATATTATATAATATATATTATAATTATATATATAATATATATATAATATAAATATATATAATTATATATTAATAATATTATATATATATATAATATAATAATACTGCTATAATAATATTTTATATGTAATATATATTATATATAAATACTTATATATAAATATATATATATATAAGTTATATAATATAACATAAAATATATATAATATATATATAAATAATATAAATAAATTCAAATGCAAGTGGAGGAGAGACAAAAAGAGGGTGGAGAGAATGGTGGAACAGTATGGAAGAAAGATAAAAAAATTGAAGAAGGTTTTGCTAGATTTCTGTTTAAGGAAGGAAATAAAGATCATAAATGGGGTTTTCCAACAGAGGGACTCACATAAGGTTCACGAAAATAGATACGAAAACCACAGGAGAATGCGATCAGATATCTAATATAGACTATATAATACGTAATAGTAATAAATAAAATTGAAAGTAATTCTGAGTAACCATTAATTCGGAATCATAGATTATTGGTAACGGACCTTGAGGTAAAGACAGATAAGTTGCAGAATAAGAAAAAAAGAAAATGTAATAAAGTGAAGTCACTGAAGGAGGCGTGCCAGAAAAGGGATGTAAAAAAAGTCAGCCTAGAATAAATAAAAGACAGAGAGGATAGGGAAATCAAAAAAAGTAAAACAGGCACAGAGGACGCCTGTTAAAAGATGGAGACGATCGAAGAAAAACAACACATAGCGTAAAACTAGAAGCTGAAGAGGCAATAAGGAAAGTCATATGAAGAATGGTGATTGAAAAAATAAAAACTACATCAGACAAGAGCTCAAATAAATATGAAATAATAATCAAGAGAGTGAAAAGAAGAGTAATAAGAAAAGCAAAGAAGAGTCTTCCTTTAAGAAGATGTGAGGGCAAAAAAAGGAAGAGGATTTTTAGTCTGGGCAAAAAAAACGTATAAGAAAGAGGAAATGGTGCATATATCAAAGATAAGCAAAGGTAAATTTTGGCGAGATCAAACCAGAACAAAAAGATAAACGGAATAACTTTCAAGAAACTGTTAAATGCAAATGACAGTGGGGAATGGGAGAAAGAGAGGCTAAGGAAGGGAGGATGAGGGGGGAGAAGAATCCACTATTGAGAGGTTGAGTCTACCTAATGAAGAGGGAAAGAAAAACCGCTCAAAATATAACAAGAGGGCTAAATATATGGAGATGCTAAAGAGAAAAAACAGTGGATAGGATTTAAAAGAAGCAGTGGATAATAAATAATGAGAGGAGACACCTCCCTGCAAGAGTTTAATGTAAAATAGATAGAATAATTAATGTAAGAGGCCAAATATGAGAAATAAGGATGGTTGGAGGAAACAAAACTTGATCAAACAATAAGGAAGCGGTGGATTAGTCAATCAACAGATTTGTTTGTAGCTATATGGATGTATGAATAAAGAAGGTGAGAGGGGAATAGAGATTTGGACTGTGAATTCCCTGGCGGCTGGAGACGAAGACGAATAGGCTAGAGAGGTGGTCCTTGTTTTTGCCCGCATATATGCTTCGAAAGAGGCCGGTCTAACTAATGAACCATACGAAATGTAGTTAGTAGGAGAAGAAGGAGAGAGCTAGTAGATGGGAGGGACGAGATAAACGAGGTGAAATTGCAAACCTTGATGGGGTAATTTGAAGAGGAGGGAGAATGTACAAAGAGGATTTACAAAAGGAATGCTACAGTTATGGAAACTGTAAGTACAGGTACCCCATACTGAAAGAATACAAATGAGTATATAGTACCAAAACTATATGGGCGAGACAAATGAAGTAAACGTGACCACA
Source organism: Trachelipus rathkii (assembly GCA_015478945.1). Classification (NCBI taxonomy): domain Eukaryota; kingdom Metazoa; phylum Arthropoda; class Malacostraca; order Isopoda; family Trachelipodidae; genus Trachelipus; species Trachelipus rathkii. The sequence continues at coordinate 410 of JABUQX010036099.1, read as the reverse complement.
CGTGAAAGAAGTAGAATACAGTCCGGCAGAATGTTACGGTTTGAGGTACAGCGGAAATACTAGAAATCCAACAAAGAAAACTAAGAAATAAGGGAGGCAGGTTGAGTGAAGGCTAATATAAGAGGAGGATGCAGCAGATGAGTGGTGGGACACCTGGAGAGGATAGAGAAGAGAGTGGGCCAAGAGGAGATGGAGGAGACAGTAGGTTAACCAACCAGCATAAAGATTATTTTAGGGAACAGAAAGATGGAAGCTCGGGTCAGGCTCACTGAGACGTCCAATGGAATGGCATGTCGATGCGGAGAGCTGAAAAGAACGAGGGATCCTGGAGGATAAAGAAGATGGAAAAAAGCTCTGGCAGGGTCTTGACCCTTCTCTGGACGAAAAATCAATATATATAATATATTATC
>JABUQX010036098.1:30000-37150 GCA_015478945.1 Trachelipus rathkii | reverse complement strand
TAATAATATATAATAAATTAATAATTAATAATAATAATAAAATAATAATAATAATAATAATAAAATATAATAATAACAGGAAAAATCATATATCGGGATGCAGTTTTAGACGAATGGGAGATATAACATTTTCACTTCTACCCTTCTAAAAAATATATTTCCTTTGTAGATATTTTTAAAGTCTTAATTTTGAAATTAATTTTCAGGTAAAAAAAAAACGGTTTTTATTTTTTGTCCAGACGAGTTTCTTTCTCTAACTTGGGACATCTTTAGACAAAAAATTTTGCAAAGGAGAATAATACAATTTTCAATATAATAAAAATTTATGATTAAATATATAATTTTTGTAAATTATAATTATAATGTTTTTTATTGAAATTATGTTGCGAATTTTAATATAGAAGGACTTCGCAATCTTTATTAGGTTTTGGACAAAACTGATGAAAATTTTTTAAAGCTGGCAAATAAATTCTGAAAGGTTGATTTGCCTTGTTCGATATGGAATTATTTATATATCTTAAAAAATTCAACTGTGTTGAGAAGCTCTATCTAATACTCTATTGATCATGCATTTAACATACCTCGACGCACAGTCAGATATAAGACAAGAAAAATTTTATTTTATATTTTAGGTTCTCCCTAATATTATAGCATTTTTTATTAAAAGTTTAATAACAAAATTTGTTAATTAATTCTCAGATAAAAATAAAGAGTGGTTACACTCAGTTAAATTTTATCTAATTCTACTAATATCTATACCAAATAATTTTTAGCAAATGCAAAAAACAATTATTTATTAAATAGATATTAAATATTTAAATAAATTTTTAATAAATATTTATTAAGCTCTATAAGAAAAAGATATTTTCACCAATGATTAAAGAAAATTTAGTTATTTACATTTAATCAAATGTATAATTTCAACTACTTTTTTCAAAATTTCTAATGATAAATTTTGATTTTAATGCAATTTGATTCTCTTTTATCAAAATTTTGTATCTCCGAAGATGTCTCAAGTTTAGAGGGACAAAAAAACGCATCATGAAAGAAAGATATAAATGTATACTTTTTTAATTTTTTGCCTGCAAATTGTATTCTCCAGATATTATTAAAAAAATAAGTTACCAAAAGCAAAAAAGGGGATATTTAAAGGGTTAAAAGAAAAGTGCAGATAACTTTTAATAGATAAAATAATAATAAATAAATTAATAATAATAAATAAATAATATAATAATAATAATAATAATATAATAATAATAATAATAATAAGTAATAATTAATAAATATAAAATAATAAAGTAATGAATACTAACAAACAATATATGTTATTATTTATATTTATTTATTATTATATTATTATATTATTTATATTATTATATTATTTATTATATTATTATATTATATATATTATTATTATATTATTATTATTTATTTATTGAGTAGTTATTAAATCACCGGCAACTAATAAAATACCACGTTGTTTGGTCTAAGTCAAGTTCAAAATATTGGATGAAATTGAAGACTTTGAACCTATACAGAAAGTTATTTTATTATTATTATAGTATTATTATTATATATATATTATATTATGATATTAATTAATTATTTATTATTATAATTATATTTATAATATAATATTATATTAATTATATTATTATAATTATTATATTATTATTATTATAATTATATTTATTATAATTATTATTATATTATTACTATTATTACTATATTATTATTATTATTAATACTAATATTATATATTATAATTATTATTATTATATTATATTATTATTATTATTATTATTATTATTATATAATTATTATATTATTTATTATTATTAATATTAATTATATTATATTATTATTATTTATTATTATTATAATTATATACTTGGCTTCAATGTACCACAGTTTATTTAGCAAATATTTACCATTTTATTTTTGTTTTTTGTTTTTACTTCTCTCCCATTTACGGGTTCTAGATCTTTACTGTGATTAGTGTAACTTCTCTAGAGAAATTCCCCCCCCCCCTTACTCCCATCGAGCTTAAAACAAAAACCACATTCACCACTCTATCAAGCCATAATATGACAGCACAGCTTACAGTTTAGGTGAAAAATAAGATTTTTCTGCATAATAATATATATGAGAATGATGAAGATTAATAATAGTAATACCATTAATATTTAAATAATAAATAATAAAATAATAATAATATAATTTAATAATATAATAATAATAAATAATAATACATTAATAAATAATAATAATAATAATAATAAAATAATAATATTATATTAATATAATAATAATATAATAATAATTAAGAATTAAATAATAATAATAATTAATAATAATAATAATAAAATAATCAATAATAATAATAATAATAATAATAATAAATATAATAATCATAATAATAATATTGAAAAGAAAAAATAAATTAATATAATAATAATAATAATAATAAATATAATAACATAAATAATAATAAATATAATAATAAATAATAATAATAATAATAATATAATAATATAAATAATAATAAATAAATGAATTAATAATAATAATAAGAATTAATAATCAATAAAATAATAATAAAATAATAAATTAACTTTAATCGCTCTATTATATCATCACATATTTTTGATCTCCTCTTTAGGTGAAAGAATGTCGCGAACCGGTCATTACCTTAAATACCCACAGGATCAAGTGATTTACCATGGGTATCTTTGCTAATTGAAAAGCTATATATTATTATATTATTAAACTAGTATTATTTATTATTAGTAGTCAGTATAGTAGTAAGATTAGAAGTTAGTATACGTAGTAGTATGTAAAGTAATAGTCATGAGCTAGTACTGAGTAGAGTTGTAGTTTATTTATTATTAATTTTATTATTATTATTTATTTATAATATTTATATTATTATTTATTATTTATTATTATTATTATATTAATTGTTATCTATTATTATTATTATTATTGATTTAATTACTATTTTAGGATTTTATATATTAATTATTATCTATTATATTATTATTATATTTATTATATTATTTATATTATTAATTTATTATTGTTATTATTATTATTATATATTTTTATTATTATTATTTTTATTATTTTATTTTATTATTATTATTTATTATTATTATTATTATTAAGTATTATTATTATTCTATTGATTATTATCATTATATTATCATTATTATTATTATTATTATGTTATTAAGAAATAAAAGAATGAGTAGGCAGATAATTTTTAACTTTAACCTTCATAGAAAAAACGCAAATCTTTGTTGGTTCGAATGCTGTCTTTATTACGGCATACAAAAGTGGAAGAATGAGAAGAAGAAAGTACAAAAAGCGAGTTCGAGGGGCCTCTCTCTCCGGGGTCGAAACCTTAGCCATCGAATGTCTCCAACTTCGTCCATATTTGATAATAAATGTTAGATAAAAACGGACGTGGACCACCAAAATTGCGTCATTCATCTTGCTTACCCAATCATCCCTGCAATAATATGATATATATATAATATAATATATATATATATATATATAATATATATAATATTATATAATTATATATATATATAATTAATATATTTTTTTTTTATATATAATATATATAATATATATATTATATTATATATATAATAATTACTATTTATATATTGGCGTATTTTAAAGCAGGGCACATGGAGGCCAGGGGCACAGGGCCGCAATATTCTGGGAGCGATTGCGGACAATTTTTTGGAAAAAACTTATATGTTGTAATTGATTGTGAATATATAATTAATATTAGTAATATAAAAATATATATAATAATGATATATTATATATAATATATATATATAATATAATAATATATATATATTATATATATATATAAATATATAATATATTCTGCAATTATCAAAAAAAATAGTATACTTGGCAACTATTTTTCCCCTTTCGCTTGCAGGTTTGGTTGAAAAAAGTGTCTGTCAAACATTTTGGGGATCAGGGTCCATAATAGGTAATATAGCGGCTATTTGCGCCTTGTTTACTAATTATAATATTTTTATAAAAGGCTGTGAAAATGACTCAAAATTCAAATTGTAGTGTACTTATTTAAAAAAAACAAATCTTTATTATCGAGTTTGAGGACGATCAGGACCGCGATATAGAACGGCGGAAACATGATTAACAGCATTCGATTATCTACACCTTAGATATATAGCTAAATAGATGAATCGAAATTGACCATTGACAATCGTTGCACAGATTGTGACCGCTAACCAATTATCAACGTGATTTTAAGAACTGATAATATATACTATAAATATATATATATAAATATTAATATATATATAATATATATATATTAATATAATATATAATATATTTATATATATATAGTATATATAGTATATATAATATATTATATTTATATAATATATATATATAAATATAATTTATATATAATATATAATATTAATATAATATATATATATATATATATATATATAATATATATATATATATATAAGATAGATATATATAAATATATATATATTATATTAAATATATATATAAAATATTATATATAGATATATATATATTATATATATAAATATATATATATAATATAATATAATTATATATATATATATATATGGGGCCTACTATAACGTTTGCTAGCCTCACTGAAGACTCCTAAGCAGCCTCCGGGAAGAACGCCACTTCATCGTGACAACGCTCACTCTCTCAGCATCTAAATATTCTTCTATTGAAGGTGGTTATTCAAGACCAGAACATAACCCCTTCAAATTGGTGACCACCAGATGACCATGAACACCCACCAAATGTGATTCTGAACACCCATCAAATCACCGAACATCCATCAAATCAAGTTCTTCTGCTGGGCGCTACTCTGTTCGGTCACCCTGTGCCGCCTGTACCGTACTTCCAAGATTCTGCAGGGCGGACCAACTGCCAGAAGAGTTCAGATGTCGAACCTTCTCAGTTGACCTTAATTTGCGCACACCTAGCTCTCAGCCTGACATTCTACACGCAAACTACCCGACGTCCTTTCCAGGTCCCGAAAGCGGACGTGTGCTCGCGAATTGTCAGGATTTCTTGTGGCGCTGGCAGCGAGGCTGCTAGCCTCATCGAGACTCCCTAAGCAGCCCCGGAAGAAACGCCACTTTATCGTGACAACGCTCACTCTCTTCAACATCTAATAATATCATCTATTGAAGGTGGTTATTCAAGACCAGAACATGACCCCTTCAATATATATATATTATTTCTTTTTACTTTTTTTCATTATATTTTTCCAAGTACCAATTCTTGCAATTTAAAAAAAAGAAAAATGTAAAAGATTTTCCTTATTTGACATTAATTTGGCCTTTTCATTTTCATCTCATCTGGCAACCCTGATTGGTATCTTTCAGTTCATTTTTGCCCGATATTTAATGCGGTTTTGATTTGTGAGTCTGTGACTAATATATATTTTTTTTATTGCTAGGCCTGAACCGCCTACGTGCTCTGGCTGATACTTACATAAGTGCATCGGTTCTGATGATTTATTCAAGAATTAGAAAGTTAAATAATTGAGTGTAGAACATTATTTATTGTTTTAAACAAGTAAGTAACTTAGCAGTTTTGATATTAATGGATGGTCGAAACGGTTAAGCGGCGCAAAATACCGTAAAATAGCAGAAGAGAAAAGGAGAAAGGAAAATGAAGTGTTATCTAAAATACCAAGAGTAGACTCATTCTTTATCACAAGACAAATGAATCTGTCGTGAGTTCGGATGAATCTTAAGTAATTTCAAAAGTCATTGATGATAACGATAACACGGGTAAGCGTGAAACATATGCATCGACTTCTTACGTTACTGTCGAGAATAGTGACCAGGTATCGAAGCACATGACAAAGGAAATCTTTATATTTGTAGCAAGCTATGATCCATTTATTGAAAGTAGTGAGACCACGCAAGACTACTTTGCAAAAAATGGAATTAATCAAAATTCGACAGATTTTTTTAATTCTAAGAGAATTTATCCAGATAAAAGTAGATTTTTAACAAAATCCTTGTTTGAACGAAAACTGAATGGAGATGTTGTGAAACGTGACTATTTATGTACTCTAACAATCAAAGACATCGTCTTTGTGTCCTTGGAAACTTTTTGATGTGTGTTCATCTCAGTTCTGTACAGAAGATTAACGATGGAAGCATGCAATTACAAATGAGCTTGACATGAAAATTCCGTGCGCCATCGTGATTGTGAATGCTTGAAGAGACTAATATAATTCATATTAAGTTGAACAAGCAAGCTCTCTCTCAATTGGAAGAAGAAGTAAATATGGAAGAAATGTACTACAAAGAGTTATTGCTGCTATTAAGAAACTTTCCTCACGGGGTTACCATTCCGAGGCGATGATGAAATAGCTGTCTTTTCGAAATTGAAATTTTTATGATGTGTTCTGAACTTTATTGCAGAGTTTGATCCTTTTTACAAAATCACCATCTAATGTCAAATTCTGCATAGAAGCACTCCTTATTTATCACATAGCACTTACGAAGAACATATCCAAATTATGGATAGAAAGGTAATCAGTGAAATGGTGAAAAAAATTATGGAAAGTAAGTATTTTTCTATTATTGTTGATTCCACTCCAGACATTACTCATAAAGATCAGCTCAGCCTTATCGTCAGATATGTTAGCAAAGAAGGTACGCCTAAAGAACGCTTTTTAGGATTTATTAAAAATCCTGGTCATACAGGTAAAGAACTAGCGGAAACAGTGATGAGTTTTCTCAAAGCAAATGAATTAGACATAAGCAGTTGTCGGGGTCAAACGTATGATAATGCTGCTAATATGTCAGGAATATATTCTGGCTTGCAAACAAGAATTAAAGAGGTCAACCATCTAGCATATTTCATACCATGTTCAGCTCATTCCCTTAATTTAGTAGGATCTAGCGCTGCCACATGTAAACAGGCGTTTCTCTTTTTTTTTTGGCTTTGCGCTCAGAAACTTTATAATTTTTTCTCGGGCTCTACGCATCGTTGGGTATCTTAAATCTTTGTTCAAAGAATATACTTCAAAACACTATGTGGACAAGGTGTCAGCTACGAGCAGAAGCTTGGTTAA
>JABUQX010036098.1:5000-22500 GCA_015478945.1 Trachelipus rathkii | reverse complement strand
TTTTGTGAAAAACATAATAAGTCGCGTTCCTCCTCAAGTTATGACTCACAATTCGACAGTATGAATTCAACAACTTTCTTTAATACAACTGACAGAATACATCACTATTAAGAATATTATCCATAATAATCAGAAAATTACAAAAAAGTTTAAAACACTCCCTAGCGATGCTAGTAGACTATCGGATTCTTTACGTCAGCCATAACATTAGGGCAAAAATCATACGTAATTTATCAAAATTGCGCAGGAGCGCAACCACAGATTAATAATGAATGATCAAGTTGCGTTCTTTAAATAAAGTAGAGTCCCATGTTGTTTTGTTCTTTTCTGCTTCACAGGAGCGATGTAGCGTCTTAACCCTTCTTTATCACCCCCCCCCCTTTGGTATCATTTTGTTTTCTACGACAAAGCAAGATTAACTTCAAGATTAAAACCCTAAAAAGTCATCAAAATTTAATAAAAGTTTCTCGCTGATTAAGATTTGTGGGAAGTTTTCTTTTTGCCCTTCTGATCTCTGTAATTAATCGTTATATCTATTTACTGCAAAACATCATAACATTTATCAAGCCATTCGCGGACCCGTCTCGCCCAACGAATTTGACCCCCTTCCGCAGAACCACTCCTAAGAACCCTCCCAAGAACTGCTCTGAACCCTGTTTAAGAACCCTGCCTTTAAGAGCAAAACACTATGCCAAAACTCACGCATTCACTCGATTACACTTCATCCAAAATCTACGCTTCCAGCTTGCTACGTATTGTTAACATTCACGCCAACTTACATTGGAATCATCTCAGGAATTAATTGCGTCCTTAACATTAAATATCACACATATGTTATTGGATTGCAATCCATCAGAACGAAATAACATACGAACCATTAACAAATAACGAAAACTAGACAAACCACACAGCCACCATGAACGGATAAGAAACTTGTGCAAACACTATGATTGAAACACGGAAACTCATCACAAGCAAGCAAAACAGAAGAAACTACCGTTGATCACCAATCAAATCGAAGCCAACTCTAACCTCATACTAATCCTTTAACTATTAATGAGTAAGTATGACTTGCCTAACATTAATATCCATTCACTCAACATAATCAAAACACGTTGTATTACTCTTTATTAGCTTATGATATTCGCCTAACTTATATACTATCTTTTAATCTATCTTAAATTCTTACGTATTAACAAACAATTAAAAAAAAAAACAACAAAGAATAATTAATACACAATTCTCCAATGCCAAACTTACGAGATACGTCGGAAATAATAAAAATGCGAGGACGATCTTATCAAAACGTTATCTAGAGCAACTATAATTTTGGACATCCCCTAATCACTTTTTTATCCAAACACAAGCTATGAATTCTGAAATAAGTCTGAAGCCAAATTCTCGTTGACGATCAGACCACTACTTCTTCGCCACCCAACCACTGAATACAAAATAAAACTATAAGATAACTTCATTATAATACTAATCCAAATAAATTTCTAATCAATTCAATGAATGTCGCTTCTTTCATCAATACAAAATGAAGGTTCACTTTTTACTTCGCTTACATTACAAATCCACTTTTTACTCATTAAGTTCCACCCAAACTGCCCGTATATAAATCCTTACAGGAAGCATATATTATATTAATTTATTTATTGTTATATTTATTATTATTATTCAATTTTAATAAAATTATTAATTATTATTATTATATTATTTAATTATTATTCATTATTATTATTATATTATTATATAATATATATTCATTAATTATTTTTATTATTATTATTTATTACTAGTAATAAGTAATAAGTATAGCTCACTAATAGTTTACTATAGTACAGCTAGTAGTCACGTAGTGAACTAGTAATCGATATAGTAGCCCATACGTAATACATTTTTACAATAATCAAATATACACACAAATGTCTTTTATAAGAAATGCAATCACTCTCTGCGACTATTATTTCAAGGCCTCTTTCTGCGTTATAAGAAAACTCATAAATAAATATCCCAACGCATTAAGTCTAATACTTATGACCAATCTTTCCTTGCTTTTATATTGGCACCTTCCTCTTTACATTCCTCCTTTTCTTTCTTTTCTCTATCCTTCAAATCGTTTCTTCTGAGTGCGAATCAGTGTGAGAAACGAGGAGAAATACAAGGTGACATTTTACATGTATTAGGGGCACCTAAAAGTGCCTAAAAAAATAACACAAAGCTCTACCACTCTTAATACTATATATTATATATATATATATATTATATATAATATATATAATATATTTACACATTGTGTGTGTATTTATACTATATATATATATATATATACATATATATATATATATATACTATATATAATTATATATATATATTATAATATAAATAAATATATATATATATAATATATATATAAATATATATATATTATATATATTATATATATACTAATATATATATATAAATATATACATATATATATATATAATATAATATTATAATATATATATATTATATATATATATATATTTGCACGCATGTGTGTTTGTCCTCATGAATTAGGGTAAAATCAAAAGGAATGTATCCCGCCATTCCCTCCAGCTCTCAACCATATGACAGCAGCCATAGGTGGCATGGGCGGGATAGCACCAATGGGCACTCATATCCCTTCAGCTTCGTCTGCAGAGTTTTCACACCAAGAATCTTTGGAATCCGAGAAAATAAGGGCAGCATTTCTGCCATCGTCTTTAGTATCCAGTTTAGGTGCTTTGCAGTCACGCGCTACCTACAACTCGATGACTCCGGCCCGTTATTATCATCACCCAATCCCAACCCTCACACCACCAAAACCAACCCACGACGGCCCCGCTTCATCCTCTACCCCTTCCGCTATCCCAGTAGCGAAGCACTCCATAATAACACAAACAAGCGTAACAACAAGTGAAGAAGAGAGCAAGTCACTCCTAACCTCAACTTCATTCAACGTCGACAACTTTTTCGGCACTCTACACTACTCCTACATTTATGATAGGATTGCCTCCTGGACATCCCTTGTTTTATGGGAAACAACACCCAACGATTGGGGCCCACCCTACTCAAGATTTAGGATATCCGCTATCTGTACTCTTTTCATAAAACAACTTAAAAGATGTTGTTACAAGAATAAAAAAAAAACATACTCAAATAGATTATTATTATTATTATTATTATTATTATTATTATTATTATTATTATTATTATTTTATTATTATTATTATTATTATTATTATTATTATTATTATTATTATTATTATTATTATTATTATTATTATTATTATTATTATTATTATTATTTGAAACAATGGTTTATATATATATATATATATATATATAAGATATTAATTATGAATATTATATTTATGATATAATTATATATATATATATAAAATATATATATATATATATATATATATATATATATATATATATATATATATATATATATATATAAGAGGCGACTAAGAAATATCCCTATGTGTGGGGAAGGAAGAATTTTCACAAAGTAGGTTCTGCGCGTCATAAGAGACTAAAAGAGATACCCCATTGTGTAGGGAGAAATAATTTCCGTAACGTAAGTTTAGCGTGTCGTCAGAGGCGACTGAAAGTGCTGTGATAGCTGTATTGTGGTCCTGCTACCACTTATTTATGCCGTAGGAATCATCTGCATGCCTCAAACCTGGTCGGGATCGCCGTAAACGATCGTAATCGGCGAACCTATATGAAGTAAGTCTAAGTACATAAATTTAAGTTTGAAAGGGTTAATAAAGTATGTGCGGTTGTAGTATATTTTCCATCTGAGGGAGATGTTGAGGAGAGTGAGATTTTCTGGAACGATTTGAATAGTGTTTTAAAAGGGGTGAATGGGGGCCTTCAGAATAATTGTGTTGGACGTTTTGAAATAGGTGGTTAGGTGATCGAAAGAGGATAGTATGACAGATACCTTTGGGGTTGAGAGGAAAACTAAAAATGGTATAGGGAGGTGATTGATTTTTGTGAGTAGAGAGAAATCTGTATAAGTAACATATTCTACGAGCACAAGACTATCCATAAGTATATGAGAGTTAGTGTAAGTAGAGATGGTGTCAAAGTTAAGAGTATGATTGACTTTGTGAAAAAGATGTTTAAGTATGTGATGGACGTTAAATGAAGTGATAGTGAATGTGTGGGGATTTGATGGTGCAAGAAGAAGTAGGTATTTTGAGGATGAGGTAATTAGTAGGGAGGAAGTAATAGGTAGTGGGAAAGTTAAAGAACAGTAAATCAGCAGGTATTGATGGAATTACTGGTGAAATGATCAAGAATGGAGCTGAGAATGTGATTGACTGGATACGAAAGTTATGTAACAAAGCGTTTGTGGGTGTAGCTCCAGAGGACTGGAGGAGAGCAGTAAGTGTAAGGGTGGGTGATAAGGGGAACTGTAGAAACTACAGAAGAATTAGTTTAATGAGTGTTGTAGGGAAGATAAATGTTGGAATTTTGGTTCAAAAAGTGTGACGAATGGCTAAGGGGCTAATTGTTGAAGAGCAAGGTACATTTAGAAGTGGTAGAGAATGTATAGATAAAATTTTTACATTGAAGCAAAAGAGTGAGTGAGAGAAGAGGAAACTTTATTAAGGTTTTATAGAGTAAAAGAAGAGGAAAATTTATTAAGGTTTTATAGACTTGTAACAGGCGTACGACAGGGTTAATAAGAAAGTTTTGTGGCAGGTGTTAATGATATATATTGTTGGTGATAGGCCTTTGAATGGAATTAAAAGTATGCATTCCGATATAGTAAAGAATGTGTAAGAATAAATGGAGTTCTGAGTGAGTGGTTTAATATTCATATTGGAGGGAGATAAGGATGTGTTGTCTTCATGGCTATTTAATTTGTATATGAATGGGGTGATGAAGGAATTAAAGATAAGGATGGCAGACAAGGGTGTTAGACCAATAGAGAATAGAAAAGAGTGGAGGGTGCCCTGCTTATTGTATGCATAGCATATAATTGCGTGTTGTGTAGTGAATTAGAAGAAAGTTTGAGAAGATTGGTAGAAAGGTTTGGTAGAGTGTGTAAAAGGAGAAGTTTGAAAACAAATGTAGATAAAAACAAGGTGATGGTGGTAGGTGAGGAGAGTTCATAGTGTAAAATCATGTTGGATGGTAGACAACTGGAACAAGATTCTGAGTTTAAATATTTAGGCTACTGTGGATGAAATGGGAACGGATAATGAAGAGTGTGTAGTAGGAAAGTTGTAAATGGTTGGATTTTGACAAGTGTAATTAAATTTCTGATGAACATAAGGGGGACTATGTATTAAGTATGTTATGATTCTGCATGACTATATGTTGTTAACCGGCATAATTATAATAGCAAGCCTATGGGGTAGAATAAGAGGTATAAATCTAAGGTGATGTCTGTTCAGATAAATAATCTTATGGGAGTATCAGGTGTGTAAAAATGGTAAAATGAGGAATCAGCGATTTAGGGAGCTATGTGGAGTGACTAAAAGCGTAAATGAAAGAATTAATGCTAACATATTAAGGTGGTTTGATCACATGGAATACATGGATGATAGTCGGTTGATTAAGCGGGTACATAGTGGTGACTGTGTTGAGAAAATAATGGCAGGGAGACCCCCCCCCAAAAAAAAAAAAAAAAAATAATTTGAGTTAGTAAAAATGTCTAAAGGAGAGGAATGTGAATGTAGCACAAGTGAGAAGAATGGTGCATAATAGGAGTAAGTTGCGTGGTTTTGTGAGGGGGCATGGTTGTAAGCCTAGCACAGGGGATGAATCCTGACATTGACGAGATGCCACAGTGGGTGACCAGGTCGGTCTCACACTTAAGGGTATGAAGGGAGGTTGTGTGGGGGCTTTCTTTTTCGACTCGGGTCATATTCTTCTGCATTTGTTTTTCCGGTGCATGTTTACTCATTCCACCCAGAGTTCTACGGAACCAAGGAGCAGCTGATGAGGATGATATATATATATATAATATATATATATATATATTATAATATATTATATATATATATATATATAATATATATATAATATATATAATATATTATATAAGTATATAGTATATATATATATATATATATAAGTATAATAACATATATATTATATATAATATATATATATATATATATATATATAATATATATATATATATATATATATAGTATATAATATATATATATATATATAATATATTATATATATATATATAAATAATATAGTATAATATATATATCTTATATTGAGTGTGTGTGTGTGTGTCCATGAGTGTGTACAGGTGAGTGTGTGTGTGTGCGCGCGCGCGCAATGGTTCAACAACCCCGACCCTTGTCATAAATTCAGATAAAAGAAGTTTCAAACACAGGAAAATATATTTTAATTAGCTAAAATTTATTGCAGCCTATGTCTGACACGTGTGTTTACTTGTGCATGATTGTTGGCATATTAATTGAGAGACAAAAGCATCTACTACTCATCAGCTGATGATCTTCTGAGATACAAGAACAGATAAGGAAGACCTTTTTAAAAATTTTACTGATAAAGAATAAAGACGGATTAGGGGCAACGCTCTTTAAAATACAGATACGAAGTTAACAAATTGAAGTGTTGTTGTTGATTTATTATTATTATTATTATTATTATTATTATTATTATTATTATTATTATTATTATTATTATTATTATTATTATTATTGATTAGATTAAGTTATTATTTATTTTTATTATTATATTCTTATTATTTTATTTTTATTATTATTTTTTTAATTATATATTATAATTATTTATTATAATTATAATTATAATTATAATTATAATTATAATTATAATTATAATTATAATTATAATTATAATTATAATTATTATTATAATTATTATTATAATTATTATTATAATTATTATTATTATTATTATTATTATTATTATTATTATTATATTTTTATTATTATTATTATTATTATTATTATTATTATTATTATTATTATTATTATTATTATTATTATTATTATTATTATTATTGTTGTTGTTGTTGTTGTTGCTGTTGTTGTTGTTGTTGTTGTTGTTGTTGTTGTTGTTGTTGTTGTTGTTGTTGTTGTTGTTGTTGTTGTTGTTGTTGCTGTTTGTTGTATAATAAATACAATCCCTAACATCATACTTCCCTAGAGCTTAAAACTTTGCAAATTTTTCTCTCCTAAAACTTTGTTCTATTATCTTCACAGAACACTGGGAATTAATTACAACAGAGGTGAACGATGAAGCCTTTAACGTTCATTGTTTCATAGACCACTTTAATTCAGCTAGAACCCAGTGTTTATGTTTTATATTTAGGATAGAAAAACTAAATATTTTGACTGTTTTTATTACGTTTTTAATTGAAGTGGTGACTTTATCTAATTGCAACTATTTTAATTTAAAACGCACAATACTAATCATTAATATTCCACCATTTCAATTTTGAGGGGCTATCTTTTTGGGTATTAAATGTATTAATGTTTGTGAGTTATTTAATAATTAGTTTTACTATTTAAATTTCAATAACTTATGTTAAAAACTTAAATTAAAAACGTAACTTAGGTTAAAAACTTAACATTAACTTAGGTTAACTTAGGCTAAAAATTGTTTCTATAACATATGAAGGGGTGACTTTTAGTTCCATAAATCTTTTGTTCAAAATAGTGTTCAAGTTCAAATGAGGGTAAATTGCTATTTACCTTGATTCTTCATCCTAAATATAAAGGTTGGAACTTATTTACTTTTTCTGTATGTAATAAAGCGTCAGATGCTTCAGGGAGCAAATCGCTTTCACATCATCATATTTATTCTGACACTCTCATAGCAAAAGGGGTAGCAAACTTTTACAGAAAGTATGAGTGGGAGATAGCAAATTCAGGACTCATTTAATTGTGGTACTTGCTTTCAATCAAGTCTGCTTGTACGTTCCCCCCTTGGATTTTCCTAACTAAATTTAAGCTTTCCTAACTTTGATTAAATATACGTTTCTTACAGTCAAAAAACAAATTTATTTGAATTTCAATCTGTAGGATGGTTCACCTATATACCGATATATATATATAATATATATATATAGTATATATATAATATATTATTATATATATATATATATATAATAATATAAGTATATATATATATATATATATATAATTATATATATATATATATTATATATATATACTATATAATATATATATATAATATACATCCCTATAACTGGGGTAGGATGCTAAAACATGCATCAGAAATCCGAGACATGCATGAGCATTTCTAGGATAATAATAGTAAATAGTTGTGCGACCGTATACCCAGCCACCATATATATATAGGTTCATTTATTTTGGTTATTGAAGCGTTATAATATTACGGTTATAGAGTGTCGGTCGTGATGTGCTATACTGAGGTAGTGATATGCTGGGGTGGAGGGTATTATTATATGTCGTTCAGTGGACTGGGTATTGTAGTTTGTGTGGTGAGGGTATTAGTTATCTGTATATAGTATAGTAATAATATATTGTGTAGTATAAGCTAGTGATTTCTATTCTATTAGTGGTTTTGGTTGTAAGTTATAATGTGAATTTATACGTGTTGTGGTTGGGGTTGCGTATATTTTATGTTGTATGCTTGGCGGTTTGTCGGTCGCGCGGGTTGGTATATGTGTCATTTGTTATTATATATAGGTACGGAGTGGTGTAGTATGTTTAGTATCTGGGTACGCGTAAGGTATTCTGGGTCATTTGTCTGCTCACTTTGTTGGCGCAAGCTTGTGCGGCCGCAAGTTCGTCGACTTGGTGGTTGGGCAAATATTTCGGTTGCGGTGCGGTACATGTATGCCGTCCGCGAAGATTAAATTTTGTAATGAGGTTGCGAATTTGGTTGCGACGGTTGCGTCGTCGGCTGGCTGCATAACCCACCTATTATTTTGGGGCGAAAGATTAAATATGTCGTCTCATGCATATTTTGCGTCAACCGCAATCTTTAATAGAAATGATCGAAGAATTTAGACATTTGTATTCTATTTCCTTGGTCTGTGCACAATTGTTTCGAACTGCGTAACAAGTTTAGAGCATTTATGTTTTATAGTGAGTGATTGCTTTACTACCGGGTGCTTCGTGTGTTCATTTGTAAAACGCAGCGGCGGGCAGCGTTACTTAGTCTATAATTTCAACTATTTTTTGCTGTTATGAAGCATAATAATGTAGTTGTGTTTTCACGTTTGCCGAGCTCCGGAAGACTTTTGCACTATCTTGTCCGAATAAAAGCGATTCGTTTCTTGACCGGAAAACCATAAGTAAAAATATTTCCGGGTCCTATTCTGGTGGTGTGTGCGTGTTGTTCCTATATTTTCTTCAAGTGAAGGTGATATTTCAGTAGAAATCGCTACTGTTAGTAGCTCTGCTAAATGCTAGATAGTGTATAACTAGTAGCCTACTATCAGAATGTTTTGAGTTTGTAAGCTCATAACGAATGAAGTGTAGTGTATGGTATGTTTAAATGTGTATTAATTGTTTACCGCAGTCTAAATGTTACGAGGCTCAGAAAAAGTCCCTCTACAGTCTGCGATCACATATTTCAAGCATACGTGGAGAGGTAAGAAACTATTCTTACAATAGTATATATTTTGTGATCCACACACACACACACACACACATATATATAATATATATATATATAATATATATATATATATATATAATATATATATATATATATATATATAATATATAATACTATATAATACATAAATATAATATATATATAATATATATATATATAGTATATATATATGTAAGTATAGGGTGGGAAACTGACCGCCAATCGTTAATGCCGTTAATTTCAGCTATTTTTGGTACTTTGTTTACTAATTTTACAAGTTTTTTTAGAAATTTTTGCTACTTTTTTAACGTTTGACACGGAAAAGTAACGGGAAGGAGGATTTGGTCGTAAATCTGGCGCCCTATATTCCGTTGAAATTGTATTGTGTCTTTGGTGTGGGTTTTGACAGTCAGTTATTTTCTTGGCAGCTTGTTTTTACAGCGAGTTCTTTAGGCTTTAGTTTTTTGTTGTTTTTAAGCATTCCTGTTCCATAATTCAGGTCAAGATCCCCAACTCCGGAGGATTTTGGGATTTTTTCATCTCCAATTGGAGCTGCCTGCACGTTCGAAGGCAAAACTTGAAAAACCACTTACGGAGATTGTTGGAAATTCCATCCATGTCGGCAGCTGACTTTGGAAATTTCCATCATTTCATTTGGTTTTGACGTTTGAGGAGTCGGTGCAAAGCCATAGGGTTTTTAAGGTCGTGAGACCGTGAATTTAAAGGTCTGGAAGCCGATCTTCCGAGGTTCTGAGCCTTGAAACTGCAAGGAATTCTTTAGCCTCGTCCAATAAGGGGGCGGAGCTATTCCCGAAAGAGGGCGACTGCTTTTTGTTCCTAGAAGGTTTTAATGATCGGTAGATCATTTTGATGAACGTTTTCTCCGAGATCTCGATGATCGTGATCGGAGTTACCTCGCTACAGATGTCGATGTATGTGAGTATCGTCCATTTCTAGGTGCGTCTGGTTGGCCATTTAGCACTGAAAATAATTACAATATAATTAACATTCGATTAATCGCTGTAGTAAGGGAACCACTTCCGCACGCCCACCCTTTTCGCGATACTTGGAAGCGAATTAGAATTAATAGGTCTGAAACTTGGAATATAATCTATTAAGGTATTATAAGGACAAATCCGTGTAAATTTCAAGTCTGTGGATGTTAGTAGAATGCGGGGTCGGGTTTCGCCTCCAGTAGATGCCGTAAATGTGACAATATAACGCTTAGCCTGCCCATTGTGGTGTGTGTGTCGGGCTCGAGCCTAAAGAATTAGGGCTTATATCGATTTCCAAATTCGAACGAGGTGGAGCCACAGACGGAGTTTTGGTGACCGAAGGCAGCCCCCTACATGGGGTGGTGCTGCCCCCTGTAGCGCCAAGGTCAAATCGCCCCTGTAAAGCCCTGTTTAGCTTAACGAATCGAGTGGAAATTGGATGTGAGTTATATGATGACGTAATCTCGTCGGAGACGAGATTACGTTCCTCTGCGTCCCCCTCCATAATGGGGGACGCTGCCCCCCCAAAAAAAAATTAAAAATGATCTGTAGAAGATTGAAACTCAGAGAAAGGTGAAGGAGTACGATCGGAATCGGAGTCGGAGTCGGCGTTGGAGTCGGATTCGGAGACGGAGTAGGATACGGATCCGGTTTCGGAGTCCAGGGAGCCGCTCACGCCGAAGCAGAGAAACAGATATAGAATACAAGAAAAATGTATGGATGCAAAACAGAGGAAGAAGGAAGAAAGAAGAAGAAAGGAAGAAGGAGGAGGAAGGAGGAAGGAGGAAGGAAGAAAGGAAGAAAGGAGGAAGGATGAAGAATGAGGAAGGAGGAAGGATTCAGAATCGGTAGTGGCACCGGTGCTGGAGCCGTGCGGTGCCGAGTTAATAAAACGTCGCATAACAACAATGTTGGTGTCGCTTATGATGTGTTATCGAGGTCCGTAAGAGTTCGTAATATTAGGTTATATTAGTCCGTATAGGGTGTCTAGGAAACCCCCCATTAGGGGGGCCCCGACTGAAAAAAGCACAGAGTGAAAACAGAGGAAGAAGAGAAGAAGAAAGGAAGAAGGAGGAGAAAGGAGGAAAGGAAGGAAGGAGAAAGGAAGAAAGGAAGAAAGGAGAAGGATGAAGAACTGAGAAAAGGAAGGAAGGATTCAGAATCGTAGTGGCACGGTGCTGGAGCCGGGCGGTGCCGAGTTAATAAAACAGTCGTATAACAACAATGTTGGTGTCCTTTAATGTGTATTGAGGTCGTAAGAATCGAATATTAGTGTTATAGAGTCCGTAATAGGTGTGTCCCAGGACCCCCCTTAGGGGTCCCGACTGAAAAAAAGAGCACAGAGTGCAATAAACAAAGGAGGAATGAAGAAGATTTGTAATCCAACTTGTTTGGACGGAAGAATGAGAAGGATATTTAAAGATGTATGTGACAGATGCACCGCGTGTTGGCTCTCGGTGCGGTGCGAGTTATTAAATATTTGTGTAATGAGACAATATTGGTGTCTTTATATTATGGATTGGGTCTGTAGAATTTCGAAAAATAATGGTTTCAGAACACCAAGAAATAAAAAATAAATAAATAAATAAATAAATAAATAATAAAATTCTTATTCTTTTTAATGTTTATAACTTACAAAAATTTACGTTTTTACATACCCTAAAGCAGTAATCACTTAAATTCAAAACGCCCAACCATCCAGCCCCCCTCTCTGCACCCTCCTGACCCATCTGTGATCGTATTGATCTATTGATTAAGGTCAACATTTCGAGTATCATTTTCAATAAACATAACAAATAAAACAAGTTCTTTATACAAACATTAACCATATATGCTGACGTATCAAAGTTTTCACATAATAAAAGCTTAACTTAGCATCATCTGAACTAATGAATATTACCCACAACGAGAAACTTAGCCCATCTTTGACAGGAATAAGGTTAACATTAACAAAGGACCACACTTAACACCAGTAAAGTACTAACATAGACATCTCAAGAACGTAACTTACATTCACACTCTGTCAAGCCTAGTACTTCTAACATAAAACAAATGTTAATTTAACATTAACATGGTAATATGTACCAAAAATTTACCAAAACCGTGTGTAATTATCATACAGACCCATGAGTAATATATCCTAACGTAACAAAGTTTTCATATAATAAAGTCAACATAACACTTATCAGAACTAGAAGAATATAAGTTACAAAGGCAAACCATGCCGCATCTTAAGCAAGAATAAACTGCTAGACATTAACAAAGATTCACATACAAACTACAAGCACAATCCATTAAATCATTGATCTCGTAGAGAAACTTAAAAAGTCCATGGAAGAAGTTTTCCTCAATAACCTTTACTTCATATAGGTTATTGATGAAAACTTCTTCCATGAACCAAGAGATCTTGAAACATCATTCGGAATGCTTGCTAATGAAGTCATTGATGCTATATTCCAACCCTCATACGAATCCTATCATAGTCTAATACATCCGTATGAGGGTTGGAATCAATTTCACTTTTGACGAAATTGATTCCAATCCTCATACGGTTTGTAGCAGACTATAGGATCCGTATGAGGGTTTGAATCAATTTCACTTTTGGTGATGATCAGTCACCTGACTGGAAATACTATGTAAAGGTCCTCGTAAAGAGGACATTCGTAGGAGCAGAAATGAGAGGTCATCATACCAACACAGCGAAAAAATCTTACTGACGAAATTCGGTGTATAAAACAGCTCTAAAGTAAACGAGATTCTTCTTTCAACCATCAGCGAAGCAAAGTAAACAAGAATAACAGATGCACGAAGCGAAACCATTATCAGTTCAAAAAAGGGGTTATATATTCTCGTTAGACAACAACAACACAACAACACACAACAACAACAACAACAACATTCAAGAAGAACAAACAAAGCTAATCTTTCTTTCTCTAATGTGCCAACTACCATGAAATGGAATAACTTTTCCCAACAAAAATTTTAAAAGCCAAAAAAAAAATTTCAACACATTAAGTCACTTACCCAATCAAAAACTTAATCAGATCACGTTTTCTAACACATCCATCGTCGGTTAACACAGTAATAATCTTACAAAAACCCTCATTTTCCCTGCTATCAGTCTAATATATTTGTCCATACCAATTAAGGCAAACTTATAAGTACTAATTTGTGTAAAAGAAGTTTCATTAATCAAGAGTATCTTAAAGCAATACATAACCTTCCGAGAGAAAACCAGGGGGTATGTGCTCCTTGTAACACCTAACGCTTCCATGAGGTAACATGAAATATTTTTTATCCTTACCCTATTTTAGCCCGCCCCCTTTTCAGAAATATCATTTCAAAACTGTTAGATTAACAACAGCGCATCATACAGAGGCGAATTGGATAGCACTGTAAGCACTGTAAGCACTACTTTGGAGATCGCCCCAGAGAGATGCACGAAGACCCATCTCGGGGTACCGCTGAAGGAGGTGTAAGCGGTAAGGGCACAGCCCTTTGAGTTGAGGCCTTATGTAACAGGTAAAGACGTATTATCTAACAAAATCCATTAACAAAGTGATAAAATCTATCAAAATAACCAGCACCTCACCTATTGAATTTAACAACCATCTTCATCAAAGTGTCACTCGTTTTGAGTATAACATCATTTGAACTACGAATAAGCGAGACATTAGCAAAATTCCTAGGGCAGAACCTAACATTACCACAACAAAAACTTAATCTAAGGCTCACGTTTTCTAACACATTATCGTCAGTTAACACAAGTTAATATCTACAAATAACTCATCATTTCCTAACAAATCAGTGTTTTTTTCACATTGTCTATTAGTAATATTTAACATAACGTACCTAACTTACGAATAAAAAGTTTTCATTAATCAAGTAGTATCTAAAGCAACACATAACCTTCCGAGAGAAAAACCCAAGGGGGATTGTGCTCCTTGAATACTAAGCATTTTCAATTGAGGTAAATGAAATATTTTTATCCTTAACCCCCTATTTTAGACACCCGCCCGCCCTTTCCAGAAAATACTTTCAAAACCTGTTAGAGTTAACCAACAGCGAATGATTACAAGTTGATTGATTATTAGCACTTAATAGGCACTGTACACTACTTGAAGATCACCCCGGAGAAGATGCACGATAGAACCATCTCCGAGGTACCGCTGAAGGGTTAAGCGGTAAAGGGCCACAGCCCTTTGGGCTGATCCTTATGTAACAGGTAAAGACGTATTATCCTAACAAAAATCCTTAACAAAGTGATCAAGCTATCAAAGATACCAGCATCTCGAACTATGAATTGACACTGTCTTCATCAAAGTGTCACACGTTCTTAGATAACAGTCATTGCAACTTGAATAAAACGTAGACGATTAACAAAATTCCTAGACATACCTGACTATACTCAACAAAAACTTTAACTCTGGCTCATGTTTTCTATCAACATCATCGTCAGGTAACACAGTAATTTCTTACACAAAACTCATCAGTTCTCTACCAAATCAGTGTTAATTTCACCCTGTTATAGTAATATTTAACATAAACGTACCTAAACTTCCGAATAAACAGTTCATTAACGCAAGAGTATCTAAAGCAAAACACCACCTCCCGAGAGAAAACCCAGGGGGGTGCGCCCCCTGAAAGGGTGTGAATCTTGAGAGGGGATTTACCTCCGAAGGGCTCTATGTAACCCCTCCGAAGGATGGGGTAATGGCTCACCTTCGTCTGAGGCCAGAGCCGCTTACACCTCGGTGATCCCCCCCTCAAAGATTCACACCTTTCAGGGGCGCATCCTCCTGGTTTTTTCTCTCGGGAGTGTGTGTTGCTTTAGATACTCTTGTTTAAGTGAAACCTGTTTATTCGTAAGTTAGGTACGTTATGTAAATATTACTATGACAGGGTGAAATTAACACGATTTGTAGAGAAATGATGAGTTTTTGTAAGATATTACTGTGTTACCTGACGATGATGTGATAGAAACAAGAGCTAGGTTATAGTTTTTGTTGAGTAATGTCAGGTTTTCCCGAGAATTTTGTTAATGTCTATGTTTATCAATATTCATAATGAATGTATACTCAAAACGAGCGTGACCACTTTGATGAAGATGGTGTTAATTCATAGGTCCGATGCTGGTTCTTTGATAGATTTGATCACTTTGTTAATGATTTTGGTTAGATAGATACGGTCCTCTTACCTGTTACATAGGCTCAGCTCAGCCGTGCCTTAACCGCTTTACACCCTCGTTCAGGGTAACCTCCGAGATGGGTCTTCGTGCATCTCTCCTGGGGGTGACTCAAAGTAGTGCTTACAGTGCTTACAGTGCTATAAAATCGCCTCTGTATGATGCGCTGTGCTTAATCTAACAGGTTTGAAATGATATTTTCTGAAAGGGGGCGGGTCTAAAATAGGGTAAGGATAAAATATTTCATGTTACCTCATGCAAAGCGTTAGGTGTTCCAAGCGAGCAATCCCCCTGGGTTTTCTCTCGGGAAGTGATGTGTTGCCTTTAGATACTCCTGATTAATGAAAACTGTTTATTCGTAAGTTAGTACGTTAATGTAAATATTACTATGACAATGTAAAATAACACTGATTTGTAGAGAAATGATGAGTTTTTTTGTAAATATTACGTGTTAACCGACGATGATGTGTTAGAAACGCTGAGCCTAGATTAAGTTTTTGTTTGGTACTGTTAGGTTGCCCTAGAATGTTTGCTAATGTCTAGCCTTATTCATAGTGGTTGGTTAGTATAAAGAACTTATTTTGGACTGTTATTTGTTTTTGTTGTTGCTCTTTGTGTTGTTGGGAGTTGTTGTTGTCCTAACGAGAATATATACCCTTTTGAAACTGATATGGTTCGTTCGTCGTATTCTTGTTTTACTTTCTTCTGATTGGTTGAAAGAAAGAATCTCGCTACCTTAGAGCTGTTTATACATCCGAATTTTCGTCAAGTAAGACATTTTTTCGCTGGTTGGTATATGATGACCTCTCATTCTGCTCCTACGAATGTCCTCTTTACGAGGACTTTTACATAGTATTTCCAGTCAGGTGACTGATCATCACCAAAGGTGAAATTGATTCAAACCCTCATACGGATCCTATCATAGTCTGCTACAAACCGTATGAGGATTGGAATCAATTTCGTCAAAAGTGAAATTGATTCCAATCCTCATACGGATGTATTAGACTATGATAGGATTCGCATGAGGGTTGGAATATAGCATCAATGACTCATTAGCAAGCATTTCGAATGATGTTTCAAGATCTCTTGGTTCATGGAAGAAGTTTTCATCAATAACCTATATGAAGTAAAGGTTATTGAGGAAAACTTCTTCCATGGCCTTTTTAAGTTTCTCTACAGAGATATACATTAATGGATTAGTGTTGTAGGTTGTATGTGAATCTTTGTTAATGTTAGCATTTATTCTTGCTTAAGATGGCATGGTTTGCCTTTGTACACAATATATTCTTAGTTCTGATAATGTTTGTTGACTTTCATTAATATGAAACTTTGTACGTAGAGTATACTCATTTGGTCCTGTAATGATAATTTACACACGTATGGTATAATTTTTTGTTACAATATTTACCATGTTAATGTAAAGATTGAACAGTTAGTTAGAGACAGGCTTGACAGAGTGTGAATAAGTTAACGTTTTTGGATGTTATGTTCGGTTACTTTTACTGGTGTTAAGTGTGGTCCTTTGTTAATGTTAACCATTTATTCTTGTTTAAGATGAGCTAAGTTTCTCGTTGTGGGTTATATTCATAGTTCAGATATGCTAAGTAAACAGCTTTTATAATGTGAAAAGCCAACTTGTTACGTCCAGCATATATTGGTTTGATTTTGT
>JABUQX010036096.1:0-23173 GCA_015478945.1 Trachelipus rathkii | reverse complement strand
ACATCACTATAAAATTATATAATAATTAAATAATATTAAATATAATCTCAAAATAATAATATCAATATTAACATAACCTAATAATAAAAAATAATAATATATTAATTATTCTCATAAATATTATTATAATAAGAACGAAGAAGGAAGAAGAGAAGAAGACACGAAGAAGAAGAACCAACGAAGAAGACAGACACGACGTACAGCAAGAAGAAGAAGAAGACGAAGAAGAAAAGAAGAAGAAGAAGAAGACAGAAGAAGAAGAAGAAGGAAAAAGAGCTGAACATTTCATAGAGTAATAAGAAATAAACAAATAAAATATTAATTATATTACACTATCTTCTTTTGCATTTATAAAATAAGAGTAATACATGATAATCACTAATAATAATATAATATTAATTATACTACATAATACATAATCCACCCACACCTATAATCTGACACGGTCAATATATGTCATGTAACTCTATCAATAACTTAAATAATTTAATATAATATAATAATCAGTACTCTATAATATATGAAACTAGATACTCTGCCGTTTTCTGCGCAAGCCTAATATAAAACAAAAATAAATAAACATACAAATAAATCTAAAGTATAGCAGTTATATATATGCATTGTATATATATCATCATAATCACCATCATCACTCAATCGCACCATATCAATATTACAATTATTATTATAATTCACCTATAATGATAATTATTACTAAATTAGATATTTATCACTTAGAACTAAATACTATCATATAATACATATATTACCCCTAATAAAAATTAATACAATATACTATACTATATATAACGGGAGAACAACCTCAACAATAAAACAAAATAGTTGCCATTTCCAATTTTTATGGTTAATATAACATAACATTAAATAATGATCTAACAACATAAACTACAATGAACGAAATAATAATAACTCAACTAAATACACTCCCAAACTAGTAAATATACATCCAATCAATCAGATACATACAAATAAAATAAATAAATAACATTAAATAATATAAATAATCACAATGATCTATGCTCAATATGGTCTATTATATAAAGTAACTACACATCATTATCATTATTATCTATTCCTCTTATTTTACTAATCATTATTTTTCATTACCTACGAATAAATATCCCATCTCTCACACTTTAAATTTATCCTTCGGTAATTATTCTCACCATTATACAGCCCATTATATCCCCCGACTGAGTTTAAAGTATGTTTATACTTAACATTCGCGTTTACCGCACAACCATACAATACTTTATTACCACCGTCAATCATATAGTTCATTTTTCTATATATATTTCACTATTCTTTTTTTACTAGTAATATATATTATATACTATATACTCACCATAAATATACCTATATATTCTCCTAACCTTCCTAACTCACTCATCTTTCAGACCTCCCCCAAATCTCCACATTTCCTATCACCACTCACTACCACATCACTTTATATTTAATACACTCACCATAATATACTCACTAACATATTATAATATCACTCAACATTATATCTCTATATACTATACCTAACATATATAAATATAATAACTAATACTAATTATTAATATATACCTTAGTCACACATACCCTAAATAGTATAGAATAATAAATAGCCACATAAGAAATATATAACAAAGAAAATACCGTATTATAACTATACTATATACAATACCATATAACTACAATATATACCAAAAAATAATTATATAAAATTAGTAATATACTAATTTATCATAATCCTAATACTGCCTCAGTTCTACTACTACCTACTACTACTACATACTATTCAATTTCACATCCATTCAACCTAATCAACACTACCGTTTCGCTAAAACAATATTGCTCCCAACTAATTCTCACAATCACAATATATACACCTCACTAACTTGTATCTACACTCCCTATCATTTAATACAAGTATACCTATAATATAATATAATTATCTATATATATAAATCACTACAAAAAGACAAAAAATAATATATTGCAACAGAAAATATAGTAAAAAATTAAGACCAATCCAATATATAATATAAAAAATAAAAAAAACACACAACAGAAAAAGACTATAAATAATTATATAAATAAATAATAATATATAAAAAAAATAAATACATATATAAAAAATACATTTCTCTGATGAGAATAAATAATAATACCATTATATATAAACACTCACTTAAATATGACATTATATTCCGACAATAACTGTTAAAGTAATACTAATATCAAATAATATTAGCAATAGTATTGTATAAACTACTATATATAATAATATACGCACCCTACAATAACATCGTCAACTCATTACTCTACCCTAAATACTAAAAACTAATATCCATTATTACGACATTAACCCATCAATATAATATACTAAAAAATATTATACTATTAAATAATAAATTATAAAAAACGCAAATAGCTAAGGATAGATCTTTAATAAATCTACATAGATACTCAAAAAACAATATAATACCCTCTAACTCATTACTTATAAATAACACCACTCTATAGCATAAATACACATAAATACTAATAACTAAAAAAATATAACAATAATATAATATAAACTCATATACTATATAATATATATATATTAATATATTATTATTATATATATATTATATATATATACCTATAATAATAACTATACCACATATACTACCTGATTAGATGGTTCAATATATTTAAAAACTTATAAAAAAATAAATATATATAAGAATATAAAATCTATATTACACTATCGTATCAATAATCACCACACTCAACACTACATAACCACAAAAACTAAAAAACTATAGCAAACTAATCAACTCCACAAAAACTATAATAAAAAATTAAAAATCCCTCTAATATCTCTTTCACATCTTATACTAAATTCAAACAAACTAACTAATAACCCAAATAACCAACAATACATATAAGTCAATACCACTCATATACCCTATTAATAATAAACTACCCTATAGAAACACTACATAGTCACAAATTTAACTTCACCTATAACATCTAAACCATCCTACCCAATACCCACTAACAAAAGAAACATACACACAAATAAACCATACCAACCAAAATAAACCTATAGAACAACATAACAACAAACAAAGTATAACCCAAATACAAAAATATGCCACTTACTAAACAGATTCATAGTTCAGAAAAAATAACTTATAAAAAAAAGTCAGGCATAACAAGATATCAACGATGCACTGTATAATTGACTAAAATGCATTACACAGTAATAAACAAACTACCAAAATATCAATAGTAACAACAAACAAATATCGCCAAAAGAATCTCAAAATAGATGAGTTAAAGATAGATAAGCTAGTCTAAAAACACTAAAAACACAAACACCTTAATCAGAACACGATTTTAAAATAACAGTTGCATCTATAAATTAACAAATAATTTATCTGTTTTAAACCGGTTTTCAAAGCACCCTCTTCCCGCAAATTACATACCCAGATAACTATAAATACTATTAATCTAATCATATAGGCATGCTACAAGAGGTACATGAAAACAAAATTACACACACACACAAGAGACGCACTATAAAGGACTCGCAAATACAAGCCAATAATAACAAACTACTTGAAACCATCTAAAAATCATACACCCAGTCATGATACCCAACTGAACACGCGCCCACAACCCGGACAAACCTGAGCTGCTACAATGACCCTTACCCAAAACCCCATACTCAACAACACTACAACTTCTGTATCACCCCCTCTTGGACACCCCCTCACCCCATACTGAACACACCCACACCACCCTCCCTCACTACATATCCTGACTCCCTCTCCACAACACCACTAACTACATCCCACATCACCACCCCACTAGTAATCTCACTACACATACACCCAACCTTCCCACTAAGTACCACCAACAAAAACACACAGTTCACACCACCAACACAAACCCAACGATATCGATGTTCCGTCAGCTCCTAGAATATATGTCAATAGCCCATCTCATAAATAATCACTCGAGAGCGATACTACATCAGCACTAGATAATAGAATCCACAGATATATCACAAACCACATTACATATCATTCTTATATATGACTGATAAAATGATAATCTCAGATCGTCGTATGTAGTACGCGTGACGTCGAGAAAGACAGTGGATGAAGGAACAAGCGGGGCAGTACACAGGAAGCTCTTAAGCTCCTTAGCTGCTTAGCATAATCATACCCTACACTCTCCCAGCCTCTGGCCAAACCTTTTCCCCTAGCAAATTTCGCTAGCTCCTCCACTTCTCTCATGAGACATAAAATACCAATCCACCAGTTCTTAGGCAGAACGTCCTAACCACAACAAAAAGTTACACTTTTCAATGTGACCGCGGCCCCTTTCGCTACCTTTTATCACTCTCCGTCAAAAAAAAGCTACACCGTCCACCACATCACCCCCATAAGCCCTACCCGAACCCCACCATCCCCCCCCACCCCCACCCACACGATCTCTCTTATGCACCACTGTGCACCATCTTCTAAATCTCCTCTGACCTTACACATAATTATCGATAACAAGATTGCTTACTGAAAGCTGAAACAGAGCTTAACGAAAACCATCTATTTGAGAAGCCACAAACAAATATTTCCCCAATGACAATATCAACATTCAGAATAATAAATAAATAATATGGGAAAATCCATAAATAAAATCTTTTGAACACCCACAAACCTCAAAGGGGCTTTCCACCTTGTAGGACCCCCTAATTGGACACCACCAAATAACTGTCCAACACTTTCCCAGAGCATACTTGCTAAACCCACTTATAATATAATCCCTGTTAACTCTTACACTAAACATGTTTACATATTCCCCACAACCTTAATTAGAAAAAAACGAACAAACAAATTTTTTACCTTGTTTTTTTTCCCACCTCTGTTTCTTTTCATGAAAAAAACCGTTTTTTTCGGAAAAAAACGAGCTTGTTTTTTTTTCCTTTCCCAACCCTAGGTGCGTATGTTAAGTGGTCATCTAGAATGAGTCCTAAGAAATTCTTTAGACCATTCTGTGAATAATAATGCGAACCATATAAGGTTAGGTTCACTGGAAGAAGATGGCAGGTTCTTCGATTCCCTTTTTCTTAAAAAGCACTGCTGAGGTTTTGGTGGGGGATAAATGGAAGCCATAGGAGTTGCCCCATAGTGAAACATTCTCAATAGCTAGTTGAAGTTGCCGTTCGAGAAAAGGCAGCCTGGCACGGCTTTATATATTATGCAAGGTTATCAACATAGAGGGAAATTTGACCGTCGCTGGGATAGAAGTAACGATGTCATTAAATCCGAGAGCAAATAGCAATACACTACCCTGCAAAACGCCTTCATCCAGAGTAAAGTGGCGTGACAGAGTAGAAGAGCAACGAACCTGAGTGGATCTATTTGACAGAAGGCATTTAATGTCAAGTCTTGAGTGAGCTAGGATTTTGCATAAGGGTAAGTTGTTTGTACCTTGTGTTAACGTATAGTTGTGAAACTATGGTCTGGAATAAGAGGTGTAGATCTAAGGTACAATGTGTTCAGATGGACAATCTTATGGGCGTGTTATGTGTGAGAAAAATTGATAAAATAAGGAATGAACGCATTAGGGAGTTTTGTGGTGTGAAGAAAGGCGTAAATGAGAGAACATTGAGATGGTTTGGTCCTATGGAAAGGATGAATGATAGTCGGTTGGGTAAGCAGATGTATAGTGGTGAGTGTGCTGGGAATCGACCAGTTGGGAGACTGAAGAAAAAGTGGATTGAGTCATTAAAGGAATGCCTAAAGGAGAGGAATGTGAGTTTGGCAGAGGCGAGAAGAAAGGTACATAATCTGAATGAATGGCGAGGTTTTGTAATGGGGTATGGTTGTAATATTAGTAATGGAGTATGTCAAAATTTTGTCAATATTAATTACTAATTAAGTCAATTTGATGATGTAATCTTAACACTCAACTCTATTTCAGAAGCTAAAAAAAAATATGCCAAAATACATCTCTCAAAAATATACCGAGATTATCCTAGTGACTTGAAGTAACGTAGTTTGGAATTTGTTCATTTCAATAGGAAATTTATGAAAAATAACTTAATTACACTTAACTTATTTTAAAAAGAGCATTACTTTATCCAAAACTGTTTTACAAAGTAGTTATGTTAGTTTTAAAAAAAATAATCTGCATAAAAATCAGCAAACTTTGGTGATGCAAACAAATCAGTTTATTACCGTCAGTTAATCGGGAGAATGGTGATTAATCGATTTTCCGATACTGATACCAAATAATCATTGCACATATAAAGCAACGATATTTCCCTCTTCTTCTCTATTTTTTTTTTTTTTTTTAATAGTTTACGACAATTATTAAACGGAATTGCCTGGCAATCTCAAATACATAGTAAGTTGTTATACTATATATATATATAGTAATCAATATATATACATCTATATATAGATATATATTATATATATATATATATATATATAATAATATATATTACCATATATATATCATCAGGACCTGCAACTTTCTTTCCCCCAAGAACTGGGCGTGGGGGTAAGGTGCGAAACATGCACCGGAAACCAGAAAAGTAGTCACGAAGAATCATCGACACAAGATGAAAAGACAGCCCCAGCTTACCCGCCCACCCCCTCTTTCCTTTTAGTGAGAACCTCTTATCAGCCTCAGAAATCCCACCCTAGAGCTTCCGGGACCGCGACGACCCTTACATTGCCCCTTGTTCAACTATATTATATATATATAATATATATTATATTATATATTATATTGTTTTTAGAGATATACTATATATAATATATATCATTATATAACCTCTATATATATATATATTATATAATAAGATACTATAATATATATATATATGAGAAAAGAAGTGGTAAACGAACAGTTTGGAAGGTTAAGAATGAGAAAAAGGGAAACCTGCTTAGAATGAATAAAGATGGTGCTTTTGTAAACTGATGAAATGGATGTGAGGGGAAGTGGTGGAAAAGAACATCTTTCGACTAATATCGGTTATAATATTAACAGTAACATGACTCCGCAGAGATGATAGTGATGTGTGGTGGTTTCTCGATGTCGCAAGAAGGATAGGTATTTCGGGATGAGGTCATTAGCACGGAGGAGGT
Organism: Trachelipus rathkii; assembly: GCA_015478945.1. Classification (NCBI taxonomy): domain Eukaryota; kingdom Metazoa; phylum Arthropoda; class Malacostraca; order Isopoda; family Trachelipodidae; genus Trachelipus; species Trachelipus rathkii. The sequence goes on along the minus strand of JABUQX010036096.1, from coordinate 16,007 downwards.
AATGGTAGGGTGAGAAAGTTGAGAATGGTACACATCTGCAGGCTAATTGAATGAAATTCTGGCAGAAGGCAGTGTTCACCCACGAGATGGTGAATTGACTGGATTTTGGAAGTTGTGCAATAAAGCGTTTATGGATGGTATAATTCCAAGGGATTGGAGGAGAGCAGTAATATTACCCTTATATAAGGGTAAGGGAGATAAGGGAAACTGTAGGAATTATAGGGGAATTAGTTTATCGAGTTTTGTGGAAGATATATGCTGGTATTTTAGTCTCAAGAGTAGTACGTCGAGTGACTGAAGACTTGATTGGTGAAGAACAAGGTGCGTTTAGGGATGGTAAGAGGATGTTGTGGATCAAATCTTTTCATTGAAAACAAATAATTGAGAAAATGGGGCAGAAGAAGAATAAATTGTATTTAGGTTTTATGCATTTGCAACAGGCGTAATGATAGAATTAATAGGGATAGGCACTCTGGCAGGTGTTAGTAATATATGGTGGTTGGTGTAGGCTTCTGAATGAAATCAATAGTAATGTATGCACGATAGTGAACGCCTGTGTAAGAATAAATGGAGGTCAAAGTGATTGGTTTAATATTAATCACGCGGAGTGAGGCCCTGAGATCCGTGCTTATGTCTCTTGGTTATCTCCACATTTGTATATGGCATGGGCGTTAGAAAGAATTAGAGATGCGGGCGTGGGACAGGAAATGGTGTTAGAATGATGAGGAATGGAGGTGATTGTTCAGGTGCCCTCCCTATTATATCGGCATGATTTGGTTTATGTGGGGTGATACTGAAGGAGAGTTTGGCAGAGGAGTTGGTTGAGAGAATTTGGCCGGGTGTGTAAAAAGAAGGGTTTGAAGGTAAGACGTGGATAAGAGTAAGGTTTATGGTTGTGAGGGACGGACAGTCCTCAGTGTGAAGTTTATGTTAGATGGTGAACAGCTGAAAATAGTGTTCTGAGTTTAAACATTTAAGATATATGTTGGATGAAAAGGGAACGATAATGCAGAATGTAGTATTAAAGTTGTGAATGGAAGGAAGGTGCTGGTGCAATTAAATCGTTGGTGGAATGTAAAGGGACTAAGTCTTGAAGTGCCGCTAGGTTCTTACATGAGGGTATGTTGTTACTTGTTACCTGTGTTAATGGTATAGTAGTGAGACTAATGGTCTGGAATAAGAGGTATACCTCTAAAGTACAATCGTGTTCCACATGGACCAATCTTAGGGCGCGTGTTAGGTGTGAGAATACATTGATAAAATGAGGAATGAACGTATGAGAGAGCTATGTGGTGTGAAGAAGGTGTAGGGTAAATTAGAGCATAAATGAAAGTACGTTGAGATTGAGATGGGACATGTGCAAAGGATTAATGATAGTCGGTTGTTGGTTAAGCGATGCATAGTGGTGAGTGTGTTGGGATTTGACTGGCTGGAAGACCGACAGAAAAAGTGGATTGAGTCATGTAATGCAAAGAAATGTTTCGAGGAGAGAAATTGCGAGTTTGGCTGAGGCGAGAATGAAAGGAAGAGTGCATAATAGGAGTCGAATTATGCGGGGTTTTGGTGAGGGGGTATGGTTGTGGACCACCCACACCTGGGCGGCAGGGGGATAACCCTAACACTGACGACATCGACCATAGTGAAGGGGGTCCGTATCCGCGGTCCCTACGATGCTCTAGGGGTGGATATTTCTGACTTCAGCAGATGACGTTCTCACTAATAGTATAACCGACGGGGAGCGATAAGGCTTGGGCTTCCCAATCTTTTTCGACTTTGTGTCATATTCTTCTACAAAACGCCTTAACTTATCTTCTCTTTCATAGCATTTTTTAATAATGTCACGATATATATACTCCTCACTCCCTACGCCCCTCCCACCTCTCTATCTCCCATCTCAACGCCCCCGCCTCACTCCCCAATTAATTAAATCCGCGCCCCTCCTACCCAATCTCAGTCATGATCAACCCCCCTCTAAACCCCACTTACACTCCCATACCTACTCCCTAGCTAATAATACTACCTACTCACACACCCTATAATATATATAATAGATCTATAACCCCTACCATTCACTAATACATACGGATATACCATACACCCTCCCCCACATCTTATACCCTAATACTGATATATAACTATACTTACGTATCTATCTACTCAATTATACCCTATAGCACGCCACGACCATCCAAAAAATCAACCCCCTTACCACCGTCAGAGCGCCCCCACCGGCTTACCCGGCGTTCGGTAACTCCCAATTTTGGAGGCAGAAAAAAAGGATGATGATATATATATATATATATCAATACTAGTGAGTTTACTTATAACTAATAAATAAAAATGCTATATATCTATATATACTATATATATAGTCTAAATAACAATGCTCAGAATCTTACGTGGTGCACCGGTCTCACCCAGGCGTTTGCTGAGGTAGGCGTTCTCGGGGACGTGATTGGACCGGCAACCACAAAACGCCGAAGGCCAAGAGGATTCAGTGGAAGCAGGATCACAGTGTTGATGAATGGCTATCAGAAGGTGAGGCATGTAGTGCAACAGTCACGAGTCGCGGACGACATTACTAGTACGCATGTCCAGACGTTATCCTGGATTGAATTAGGAAGCGCCACCCAAGCTGAGAATATTGAGGGTAAAACCACAATGGCACGTTGGCGGTATGCGTGCGTGCGTCTAAGATAACAGTGGTATAGGCCCTCTGAAAAATAGCAGACAAGGCTAATGTAGACCGCCACTGTCCCGGCTGGCAATCCGGGGTTGTATCAGATGTATGGAATAGGTACACATTCTGACAGTAGGATCAATAAGACAGTTCCTTGTAGCTTCATGACTATATACCTGCAATCTCTCGCGACTATATAGCACCGTGCAGTTCGCGTACACCGACATTCCCATGCGTCCGAAAAATAATGCGGACTCTTAATGGATGTACATGTGAACTTAAAGCACGTCCTCCCCAAGACCGAGTTCTCTGCGTCATGATACGCGGACACTAGAGGATACATCCGCAGTTAGTCATAATTGTTGATGAGAGCCGCATCCACGACACGTTTTCGTCCGTCCCGGCATTCGTAATCAGTTTCCGAAGTCATGATGGCCGTGTGTTTACGTGGTAGCACCAAATGCATCTTCTTAGCTTTGCGTGGGCCTCGCGTGTCAATACCTGGACAGTCTTCAGGAATCGTCACACTAAATAGCGTTCCGTAAAACTCGCAACTAAGCGCCCTACTTCCCGTCTTGAGCCCGTTCTAATTAGTCTCTCCTAGACTGTATCACCAACCCCCCACGAATATAATTGCGGTAAGTCCATGTTTAACTACTATCTCCGCCGGCAAGACTGTTCCGACACATTTGAGCTTTCCCTCCAAGTTAACCGGGGACCTTCGGAAGATAACATCGAGACGATTGTTTAAGATCCATAGGGGTGACCGCATGGCTCTATACGACGGCCTAGGGCGCCCTAAGCGGGCCGTACCTCCTTTATCTGATCGGCCGCTCACGCTCCACTCTTATGTCGTCCAGTTACAGGGGGACGCATCGAAAGTAAGCGGCAAATGAGACATTGTTAAGCTCTTAGGACCATCAGGGCGGAGTGCAACCGAAATTATTACGTGTATGTAGAACATCAGCCACTCCGTCCTGGAGATGTCAAGTCGAAGGCAATTTGGTAGGATATCATAGTCTTTCAAAGATGCCCGGGCGCGCTTGTTTAACGATCTTGATTAGATCGGAGGTCTCAGAGGAATCGCTTCGACTACGTTGTCCGGTCTTCATCCATCTACCCCGACTCGGTCTTACCTATGGTCATTGAAGCTCCCACCGTCTATATATCCAGCTTTCTACCATAAGCTCTTATATACTGGGCTTCACGACGACCGCGGGTAGCAGAGAATTCAATGACTGATCAAGGCTTCCGCGAGCACGGTAGCAAAATAAGCGGTCTATACTTTATTGTAAATGCATGAGCGCACCACACGTAATGGTCCTCCTTCTCGTGGCCTTAGCAGTACCGTCTCACCGTAAGCTTCGAAACAGGGGATCCAGAGCAGTTCGTCTTGATGGCCGCGCAGGTCTCGAAAGTTGCGAAATGATGGTCTGATAATGGGGGCACTTCAGAGGGCGGGGCTCTTTAACATGTTATGAACCCGCGGTGCAGAGTCAGAAGTACGGTCAGCCCTCGAATGGCAGAGCGACTGTTCCAGACTGACAGAGCCCAATAACCCCCCTACTACTACCCTAATATTTAATTCGTCACTCCCTCTAGTATGATCCCTCGCTCACCATAACAGGGAGAGTCTAAGTGGCGGGCATCTGGCCTGCTTCCCATCAACTAGTCACGTGAGCAAAGAAGCGCTTGAAAAAACTCGTAGTGTATCCATTCCCTACCATCACTCAAGGTCGGATGGTCTGTTCGCGTTATAACTGCATAGTGAGGGTACCGATCCTAGAGATCGGAGCATTTACCCCTGTCAGTCTGCAGTCCGCGGTAGAAACCCATAGTATAAATTTCGCCAACCTCCCTTCCAGATCAGCCGTTTCGCCCATAATAGCTACAGACAGGATTACCCTTTGGAGCTCTAAGAACCGCAGATGCCCTTGCTGCGGCTTTGATATTGCCTTACAACGTCTAGCCCCTCCACCTCCATATTCCCTGGAACCTACCCTCTACTCCTCTCCTCACTCCTTATCACACTATACCTCCTCCCGGTATGGGCAGATTTTATAGTGCTGAAGAGGAAAGGTTCTTACAGCCTTACACCCTTTATGTGAGGCGAATCATTCCATTTGTCTCCCACCGGACGTGACATAATCCCATATATCACTATACCTTATATATTAATATAATACCCTATAACCCCATTTACACCAACAGTTAATACTCCACATAACACCCTCCTACGCAGATATCTCACTACTACCATCCACACTCCCACTATTTTGCGCAATTTGCTAGGCAGCGAGAGTGCTGGCGTTATAAATATAATAATACCTATCATATTAAATATAAGAACCCTCCCATCTAGCCATCACAGTTCAAACCACTACCTTCTCATGAACCCATCACCTCCAAATCTCCCCCCACACCAGCACTACTACCTTCACTTACCATGGATATTTCACTCCTATATAATTCTCCTAATATACCAAACCTGCAAATTCAACCATATACCTAACTAATATACTATTACACCATACTCTCTTGTCTATTTGAATTATTATACATATCCACCATAACATACCCACGTTATGTAATAATCAACTGTACCCTATACTAATATATATATATACTATATATAATACTAATATACATACTATCATATATAATATATATATATATATATAAATATTATCTACATAATTACTATATATATATATATACTATTAATATACTATATATATATATATAATACCTCTACTACTATATAATATACTACTTCTACTATATCCTTACTCACTATACTTAATTATATATCATATATATATATATATACATAGATTATATCACTCACCTCATACTTAAGGATCTTTTGCTTACTCCATCTACCTATATAATTACTATATTATACTATATATATACTATATAATATATATATAATATAATATATTTAATAATATATTATATAATATCATACTATACTATATATATATATACCCTGAATAGCAAGAGGTGATCTGAACAAGTTTCGCCAAGTCAGTGTGGCAGGCAGTCAGCCCTGGTCATACGGGACAAATTTTTGCTAATGTTGCACTGAAGGTGAATCCATCCATGTCTCTATTCAAAAGCCTAAGGCTTTCTAATGTAGACAGTTTGAGCATCTCTGTGAAGTGTGTATCGCCCTTTTTTATCAAAAGATCGTAACATATTCATTGCTGAACCGTCCTTTATAAATTTCAACCCAGCATATTCGCGCACTCATACTAATAACTCATAATTACACAAAGTCATAAAAAATATTAAATAAAAATTAAAAACTTAACAACTTACTACAGTCAGCAGTGTCACACATCAATAACATGCTTGATTTCCATTAAATGACACAACCTAATCTAAAGACTGGCTCGGTTCCTGTAGTTATTTTCTTCATAGACCACACAGAGTCAGAATGGGGTAACGAGATTTACCCTTGCATTATCTAGACTGATATAATATATAGTATATGTATATTATATATATATATCATATATATATATATTATTAATATATAAGTTATATATTATAAATTATATGTATAATATATATATTATATATATATATATATATATATAAATTATATTGCACAGTATACTCGAAAATTTTAGTTTTAATGCGAGCGTACTAGATACATAAGTACTATACTTCACAATTTTTCCAAAACTGTACCAATACCAAATTTTTGCTGATACCCGCCGATACTTTTATCCCTATATAATTATATCATATATTATATATATATATATATCATATATTATAATATATAATATATATATTAATTTAAATATATATATATTAATATATATTTTAGAAATATATATCATATAATAACCTGTATATAATATATTATATATATAATATATAGAATATATATATTATTTAGTATATAATAATATATATATTAATATATAATATATAATATATTATATATATATATTATACTATATATAATAAGTTATTATATATATATTATATTATATATATAAGCTTATATTATATAAAACAAAAAAAAACCAATTGCAATCATAAAAAAAGCAACATCCAAACTTCCTAGAGTGACATTGAATGGGATCTGATCGTATGCGAACAACTTGCTATAATGAAAATTTATTATTAACAAAAAAAAACATTGTTACCAGTATGAAATTAAATAAAAATAAAAATTTTATACACTTAATGTGTATCTGAATTCTGTAACTATGTAGTTGGTTGTGTTCGTATCAGAGAATTTGCTGTGCTGAATAAACCCCTCCCTCGGTTAAACTCATTGAATAGATTTGCATCTTATACCCCCTTATTTCATTTTATAGTTCTAAATATAAAAAAACCCCTACATTATAATATGGATCATAACTCCACCCCTCCTTGAATATGATAAGGGTAAGCTGGCACTTATAAAATTGCGTGTTGATGCGTTCTAAACCTGCAAAGGTGAAACGACTACAGTCGACATGGAAAATAGCGGGATATCTGCTAGCAGACCTCATAAAACATACTAGTTCGAACACCAAGCTCCGGCTCTGTAGCTCCAGAAATGAAAAAGTTGCATAGGTGCATTGAAAAAAGGGGGTATGGGTACTATCTAATACTAAACCAGGTAGGAAAAATGATTCCGATTCCATTGTAAACCACGGGAAATGATTCAGCAGTATTTAAGATTATATACTAATACGAATACCTATACTGGTATATTCCTGCGACAGGATATATGATATAAACATTGCTAGAAGCAATATAGATAAGGGGTGGAGGTACTAAAACCAAAAGTTGGAACCAGTGCCACGATGCTGTTTATAAAAACCACTCGGCAATTACAGACATCCTATATACTTAAAACATAAAGGATTAGAGCACCTGACTCGGGATATTTCTATGATGCAAGGATACCATGCCATGCTAAGTGCTAGAAAATTATATCCTTACGCCGGAGCGACACGAGACATCACATCACTTCTAGCACACATACGAAATATATATATATATATAATAACTATATATATATTATTATATATATATATATTAATATTATATACTACTATATATTATATATTCTTATTATCATTTTATAAATTATCTTATCTTATTATTTTATTTAAATATATATATTATTATATATATATATTTATTATATTATTATATAAATACGGTATATATATACAATATTAATAATATTATTAATATATATATATATATATATATATATATTAAATATTAAATAATCATTAAATATAATATAATATATTATTATATTATATATGAATAAATTATAATTAATTATTAATATTAATTAAGAATATATTAAATATATATATTTAATTTTTTATATATATTCTCTTTGTTATATTAAATATATTAATATTATTTGATATATCATATTTAATTTTATTTATATATTTATATAATAAATAAATAATATATATCAATTTTGTATGTGTGCCCTGAAGTGTAAAAATGTCAGTAGTCGCTCAGACAGACGTGATATAAATTCATTCTATAGCATTTTTAGCCCATTGATACAATCTACTGCATCATAGATATATATCCCTCGAGTACAGGGTGTCATTATATTTTTTAAAAGGGTTTTGGTATTCCCCCAACGTTCAAACTCATTTCCAAATGGTTCTAAAAAAAATTGTTTACACGTCATTTTTTTATTTCAGGAATAGATTTGAATAGTTTTAAAGTTTTTTGCAATTAAATTGTAGTATTGATAGTAATATAATTTCAGATACATCTGCATGAAGGAGATCAGCAACTGACGACTCCTATGAATGCTTCTTTCTTTCATGGGTCCAATACTAGTAGTACATCTTCAGCTCTCATTTTAGAACCGGTAATTTTTTTATTTTTCAATTGCTGGGATTATTATTTTAGCAAATTTTTTTTATGTCAGACACCCAAAACAATCTGCTCCACAAAACCAAATCACACTAGCCAGACTAAGATCTGGTAACCACTTAAATTTGCAATTATGGAAGTACAGATTCGACATAAACACCACTACATCTCCAACATAGTTAAAATATTCACACGAATCAAACACTATAGAGCGCCATCTGAGTAGCCCTGCTCTTATCCCACACAAAACTCATTCTGAATTATAGAACACATCCCAAATTACAGTTCTATTTTCCGCCATTTTCTCATCATTGTTCTCTCCTACTTTACCATCTCCTCACTCCTCCACAGTGTGTTTTATTCTTGTTTTCCACATCCCCTTCCTGTCTAACGATTCTTGCACTGCCTTCACCGGCCTTTTTAATATTTCCGACACGGTTTCTTTGCTCACATTTGTACCATGTTTTGTTTTTGCTTTGACCTTTCATTAATTCAATATTGATCACACGCCACTTCGCCCCTCACCTGCAACCTTTTAGCTTTTATCCTTAGTTCTGTCACTACCATTCTGTATTCATAGATGCAAATCCAGTGTTTCCTGATATTATCTTCACACAGTTTTTCTATCTGATGGGATTATATAATCTATAATTAATCTTTGGTTGAACTTCCCGGTATTGTTCAATCTGTATCTTGTGAATGTGTGTCAATCTCTATTTTTTTTTTGTAGAAGCCATTTATGATTTTCATTTATAAAATTCTCTCCCTCTATATTTCTGACATCTTCTCGTGACGTCAACATCCTTTCTACCTATCTCTTCTCCCGCCCACCTTTGCATTAAAATCCCCCATCAATTAAAATATCTACTATCCTATTCAAACCTCAACCCTTTCCTCTAATCCATAAACTACCTCTTTTCCACCTCACGACGTTCTTGTTAAAGTGCATACAGCAGATAAAGATTTTACATCTTTTTTCCATTTTTGAGTGTGTGTTAAGTTTTTCATATATGCTGTCTGCGTTCTTCATGGAGGGTAATATCTTTGGTCCCAGTATGAAACCTACTCCACGTTTCCTGATTCCATCCCATACCCTTTGTACATCATTACATATCCCCACCTCCCTATATCTCTACCTCTTCTCCGCTCCACATTCCATCAAATCTATCATTTTCCCTTTAACATATCAATAATCTCCACTTTTCCATCATATGTCGCATTTAACCTTGTACATCCCAACTTTGAAATAGTTTCCGTGATCTGCTTCCGAGGCTCAAAATCTTTCTATATTTATAACTTTTTACTACCTCTAATACATTTATATTACTGTCATGTTCTTTATTTTTCTATATTGGCTGACAACTCCCAAATATGTGCAATTTCACTTAATTCATGAAAATGCAAATCGTCTTGACATTTAACATACTTCAAGTATAGTTATAAAGAATTTTTTGCAACATCAGGTTCAAAACTTAAAACTTACAAATTGCTCACGTTCATTGAACATCATTAGAATGTTATTTTAATATTATAATATAAAATAATATATATATATATATATATAATATAATATATATTATATAGTATATGATATATATATTAATATATTTAATAATATAACTATTATATATATATATTATGTATATATATATATATATATATATATATATATATTATATTATATATATATATATATATATATATATTATATATATATATATATATATATTATAATAATATATATATATAATATTATATTTATTAATATAATTATATAATATCATAATATATATATTTATATATAAAATTTTATATATATATATATATATATATATATAGTAGATATATATTATTATATATATATTATATATATTATATTATAATATATATATATATCTATATATATATTTATATTATATTTATATATTCAAATGTTTACTTTCGGGCCTTAGTTCTTATCCAACTAAAACCTACTAAGTAATCTATTAGAGATAGAATTTGCCAATACTGTAATCTTCTTATTCTTTTAGAGGGAGAGCGGCAGTTTGAAACAAGCCAAGACACCATTTTATTTTTTGATTTCATCACATAATCCAAGGATTTTGATACCTTTTCAAATTTACTGAAATCTTCAATTGCAAAGTCCTTCTTCTTAAAAACATCTCCGTAACTGAAACATTGCAAAAAATGAAAATAAAATGAGTTGTCCTTTAATTAAGATTTAAAAGACTGAAAATATCAGGAATGTTTGATTTTACCTGGGTAGAGTGTGGAGTACTTAACATACTGCGAAAAAAACATTTCAATATTATGCATAAAAAATTTAAAAAAAATTAACTGATTGGAATTGCAAAAACTTTTCTAAGATTGCCATATTATTCCATTTTTAGTCTTCTCACATTTGCTTCTCCATAACTTGCATGAACAAGATCGTGAAACACCCGGGAGACAAAAGGAATTATATTTCCTTTGTTTTCTTATATCTTTCCTTTGTTTTTTATTAGGTCATCTATTAGAGTTGCGCTTCCTGTTGCAACTTTTAGATTTTTGACTATCACTTTTAATCTTATTCTCAAAGTGTCTTTTCTATATGAAGCATAAAAAAGAAATATTTGTCACGCAATAAAAATTTGCTCACAAAATTGATGATAAATAATCCCATTTTTGTTTAGTTTTTTTTTCAATAACACTATTAAAATTTTCCATATACACTGTAGTAGGAGCGTCATTTTTGTTGTATTTTGACAGGTAAAATTCAAGTAGAAACTATCGATAATCTTTGGGTTGTAATAGCATTGTTTAAATATCGATATATCGATTGTACTTGGATAACCCATTCTATAATTTATTTTAAACTGTGTCGTGAGAGTGTAATCCTTGATGACCATTTAGTATGCTACGAGCTGGGACGAGAAACGCATAGAATTTGTAATGAAAATTATGTGTTCGAAAATAAATTGAAATATTTCTTTCTTTTTCAACAATTGATTTCGTCGCTTTAATTGTGTCATAAGTTACATTATTGTAAATGTGCATAATTTATTGAGATATCAGCATTACAAAGGTTAGTTAGCTATTAAATTACAATTTTTATTTAATTTACATAATTAAATCCTCTTAAACTCGAGTCATTAAATTATTTTAGTGTAATATAAAAAAAATTTCATTAAAAAATAAAAAAAGATAAATATATTTATTGAAATTAATATACCTTAAAATAGATCTTGAATTGGAATGGTTGTATAAGGATCGTTTGTTGATAGGTTAGTTACATAATTGATTAGTTATGCATATTTATAATACATCTCATCACAACACCTCCTTCTGACCCTCACTTACCTTTATATGGCTGTATATTTACATCCCATACCCCCCTACTATATGAATAGAGTGTAATATTACTCCCTATACCTACCTACTCCTTGCAATTAGATATGATTTATTATGAAGACCATATATGTAGCAAATATCTTATATAAATTGCCCCTAGATACATTTATAATAATACGTGGAATATATAATTTGAGACTCAATCAATTAAACTTGAATGTACCTCACTTCATCATTGGTACAAGTAATTTATATCATGTGACACTATGGTTGACATAGATATATATGCCCTAGGAGCACAAATAGGTCTTAGATCTGTTAAGCCCTCAAGTAACATTATAAAGTGAAGCTTACTATAGACAGTTCTATTATATTGTGTATTACTAACTGCTTTTATTTTAGCTATTTAATTATTCCTGTATTTAATTACCTTGTACTTCTCTATTGGCGTGTTTCTCTATATATAATATGCAACTTTTGAGACCCCTCTTTCAAGTATGAGTACCAAACACTCCATATCTATAACATATTATTATAAGAGAATATTATATTAGAACAAAAAAAATAGTTTTGGAAATCTTTAGTTTTCTTTAACATAATTTGAGATTTAATATCTATTTTATAAATAAAGAAGTACAAACTCTCTTATGATTCTTTAGCTTGTAGTACATCCAAAACCATCCTCATGATTATTTGGCTCCTATAATATGGAGTATCGGTTCATGTTGAGACTCAGTACATCTTTAATTTAAAAATTATCTATTTACTCTATTTATAATATGTTCTTCTTATCTAACTTCACTTCATCCATTATTCAACTCACTTTACTAAGCTCCTTGGACTTGACAGTATTGAATAATACTACTACTGGCACAGATGACATGCACTCAAGCATACACCTATTCATTCACCATCACTCTGAGTAGTTAAGTTTTAAAATGTTCACTACTTTTCCCTAAAAAAAAAAAAAAAATATCTCCTCTATATAAAATATTACTAGTAACTGTAAGTGACACTCCGCATATATAAACAACTCAGTTAGTTAATAATGCCTATTAAAGATTTTGACTCATCTCGATAATCCTATTCCACTTCACTATATATATATATAATATATAATATAGATTATATATATTATATATATATATAGTAATTTACGTGATTATATATTGATTCATGCAAGATACCATCTATAATGTATATAGTAATAAGTCAACACTAACTCAGACTATCTGAGAATAATTATTAAAGACAAAATGGCTATTTAAAGAAGTTAATAGTAGACAGATGTTATGAACATTACTCCGCACACAATCTGATTAGTTTTAATTAATAAATACATAAATAATTATATGAACAGTTCTTCTCATATAGTATCTCTTCAAACACTTACAACGAATACTCATACTCAGTCTTTCACAAAATATTAGGACATGGTGCGTGCATTTCTTCATTAACAAAAATCAACATTCTCACTAACATGATATTATTAAACTTCTACAATTAAACAAATTATAAAGCCCTCATCATTATACTTCCTTTCTCTGGAATACAGAGTCTACTCCAGGGTGGCGTTTCGTAGTAACTAAGAATCCCGATATTTGTTAGGATCAATAGTTAAAGTGATGATTGCTATCATAATTTCCTGGAGTATAAATTAGTTCTGGCACTGTTTTCTTCATTAATAAATTATAAAACATAAGTGGGATAGATAATCATATAGCTATACTTATAATATTACTATATATAAATTACTCAAATAATATAATAATATAATAACTCAATGTAAATAAGGTTTATAAATAGCAATAGTCTTTTGTATATAGAACATTTTTCTTATATTATCATATTTTATTCGGTACATGTAGTATTTTATTTGTGACATTTAATTTTTTATATATGGAAATAAATATTATATATATTTTCAATCTTCTGGTTATTTTACTGATAAAAATTTCTAAGTTCAAAAAAAGTCTCCTAACTGTATGAAGATAATAAATAAAGGTTAATTATTTTAAGATCAAATTCATGGTTGTTATTTTTAATTGAATATTACCATATAGACTTTATATTTATAGGTTTTAATTTTCTATTTAAAAATGTACTTTACCCCAACTATGATATTAAAGTTTTTTGAAACTTTATAGAATAAGTCTTAATTTAACAATTCTAAAAAACGCTAAATTGCAGGAAATACACTTTGTAGTCCTTCTTTGCCATTGTTCAAGGCAACTCCTCCGACATTTAGAATACAGAAGGTAAAATAAAAACACCTTACAGCATGTTGACAGGAGTCATAGCGCATTAACACATATACATGCACATTTTTCAATTAATATGAATGTGGGTTATAATAATAATATATGAGGCACAAGTTAATGAGAATTATATAGTTCCTTACCTATATTGATTTGTGCTGGAGCATGAAAATTTTACGGTACTTACATAATTTGACAGATTTCATTTCAAATCTATTGCAGACCTTTAAATTCAATTATCATATTATATAATTATATTTTACTAAATTCATCCAGATATTTCTTGATGCAGCCACTGCTGGAAAAAGTCCCCAAAAAATCACAGTATAATAATTAAGTAGATAAATATTTTTTTTATTAAAATTTTATGAAAATTTTATAAATTTATCTACCAAATATATTCTATAGTAAAATACTAAATTTATTCAACCCCTCCATGAATTAAATAACAATAAATTTTCGAATTCTTCGTTTTCTATAAAATAAAATAATATTTAGTCATTGACTCGTGTGACTATACGATTTACTTTAGGCCCGAAAACTAGTTGTTATGATAATAAGATTTGTTAAGTATAATACTAATTTCTCTAGGTATATATATATATATCCTACAAAAACTCTATATCATATAACACGTGAACATGATATAGCCTGTAAATGAGACCTATACATGAGAGGATATCATAAAAATGAAAGTGAGTCTAGTTGAGGAGTATTTAAACATAATCTTTGAAAGGCTGTATATACATTTTCTATACTAATCAATAAAGAGATCAAAAGATTTCTCCATTTTTATATTTATTTATATACCTCTCGAGTATGGTAGTTATACCTTGTATTTTCTAATAAAAAATCTGGATATATCCCTATATATATAGTATATATAAAAATCTGGGGTGATACATCTCACTATACTGCACTACTTGTACCTTTTGAAATTTTTCCCTACCTCAATAAATCATGCTATATGTGTTATTACAAGATACTATTTAGTTTAAGTTATATATCTGCATTTTTATCTATGCATTTGATAGTGTATTCTGAAAAAAAAAATTTTTTGAAAATCTGATAGTATACGGGCCCTCTAATGTAAAATCAATCATTTTCTCCTATTAACTATGTGATTTCCTATTTTTTCTCATGAACATAATTACATAAGGATTTCACCAGTATTCTCTTTACAAGCAAGCTTCTAAGATGACTCAAATCATATTGAGACTATTATTGAGTGTGTTTAACATTATTTTGAGCTGCCTTTGGAACTACCGGTAATTGAGGATTTACATTGCTTCTCAATCAGTTAAGTAATGTATTAAAACTAAATAAACATTTCATTGCCATAATGATCAAGGAGATCTAACAATAATTCATTTATGAATGATATTATTATTCTAGGCCTAACTAATTATACGTACATTTTTAATATTATATTCATATTCTTTAATATATATAGAAATCATTTGCTTGCACTGATAGCTTTATTTATTTATTACTATTATGAGCGTGGAGCGTGAAGTAAAAAGCTCTCCTTAATATAATTGAACATCGGCACTACACACTCCTCTCTATTATGATGTAAAAAAATTCTTTGTATTTCTCAATTAATATCTCACTTTGAGAGTCTATCTATTGATCGACCGTATAGTATAGGATTGAAGTAGGTAATATAGTTGTAAGTGAATTAGTTGGCGGTACTTTTCAGCCACAGATATGATTAAAAAATTACCTAATATAATGTAGTACTACATAATATTATAGCACTTAGTACGTTTTCCAGAAGCCTCGTGAGTGAGCCTGAGTGTTGTACAAATCCGATCTCTTGAGAAAACGATCAGAATTTAAACAAAAATTACATATGATAATAATCTATT
>JABUQX010036095.1:12500-23203 GCA_015478945.1 Trachelipus rathkii | reverse complement strand
TATCACTACCTAGAGCTAATCTTGATGAATCTTCTGAAAGGATAATAAATGGTTCCTGGGATATATCCTATACAAGAAGTAATCCCTATTGCGTCATGCGGTTTAAAACGACATCTCAGTTTTATGCTATCTTAGCAAAAACAAATAGTCCTACACTCTAATTTTTTCCTCTATTACTGCCAAATCCTCAGCCTTTAGGGGAACTTCATAAGTCAGACCGCAATGAGTTGCGATCTCTACACCTATTGTATGTAGATTATTAGGTGTAAATTTTTTTATTTTAGGCGCAGACTGCCCTGGTTTTTTAGGTACATGAGTATGGAGCTTATAGCATGCAGCTATAGCCCTGAACCCACATCCTACACTTGTTCTTATACTCCTATCATCGTTATTTATACCTAGGTGTACTTTATTAACGTCTTTATGTGTAAAGTGTACAGAAGAAGGGTCAATTGGTCCATTACCCTCCGGATTGTGACATATCTGAACATCTACAATGAAATCGTCCAACATGGCTTGGTCACCAGATTGAAAGAGTTCTAGAAAACGATCCGACAGATACTGCGCGAGATTTGGTCGAGATATCTCTTCATGAGGAATTCGTATGTGGAATTGCCCCCCATTCCTATCCGTAAAAAGGAAACCTGCACGGAGGGTATATTCCCGATATGTCACTACTTCTCGTACCTGTTCTATCACGCTGTGTATGACAGCTACTAACACATCGTTAATGTCTCGAGTACCGTTAAAGATCCGTCTGGTATCGATACGTACTCTGAAGCGATGGTTATCGATAATCCCTGAATTACGCGTAGATCCTTCACGTGTTACCTTCAATAATTCTGTCGAGAAAGGTGCAGGTGGTTCATCAACCTCCTCCTCCTCATCGTCATGAAACACCTCTACGCGTGAAGGACCCGCAACAGCCCCGTCATCTACAATCCGACCTGGATGCCCTTTCTGTTTCTGCTTTTTCTGGAAAAAGAATGAAAATTCATAAACAATTGTGTAACATACTATTATGTAACAATATTTATTCAGTACTATTTTTCAGTAATATATAGAATAATTAGATTGTAACTTACCGACGATTCCGAAGGGGGGATATTCGCTTCAGATAAGGGGGCGGGAGCCGCTGCACGTGTATTTGGAGATTCACCAGTATTTAAGTCTGATTGTTGAGGCACTCCAGATGATTTCTGTTGAAAGGAGAAAAAGGAACGTGTAAGCTAAATGTAGATTGTTATAGGTGTAATATATACGTATTCCAGAATTTGAAATATGCTTACCTTTCCTTGTTTTTCCGTCTCAGTATTGCGAACTGGAGAAGAATCCGAGGAATCATGGACTGTATGATCTGGATTGGATTTACCATCTACTGTATCACAACCTGTTGATGCGGTACGGTTTTGGGCTTCTACGATACGCCGAAGTTTGCGACGTTCAAGTTTCGAGATCAACCTCTTCTTATTAGGACTGCGGGTTTTCCTACGTGTAATCTATAGAAGGAAGAAAACATGTATGTAAATATAAAAACAAAATGTAGATTGTTATATAACAGTTATAGAGATATATAGGAAAATCATGTATTGAAATGCACATACCAGTCCTTGATTTCCATCCTCATTGGGCCGGTTTGTAGAAATACACCCCCCATCAGGCTGGGCAGTACCCTCCTCTTCCGTAACACTGATTGATGCTTCTGATATGCCACGTTCCTCATTATTCCGTTGAAGCTTACGGCGTTCGAGCTTGGATATAAGCCTTCTCTTAACAGGACTAATTGCATTCCGTCCACCTCCGACTTTATTGACACATTGAGCATTAACACACTGTAATGAAATAGTATTATAAGTATATATTTATATATATAAAAGAATATCTATTGTAATAACGTCTATGAATATAATAACGCTTAAGAAACTTACTCTAGGTCGAATCCTATTATCAGTAGCTTGAGGATTAAGAAATAAGTTCATCTTTCTCTCAGCTTCAAGTAGCGCTCGCACATATTCCTCATCATTATCCGTAGATATATCAAGATCAACTTCATTAGTGTTCGCTGGTACAGGAAGGGGTATTTCGTTCTCGGTCGGTTCGACCACCTTACGCTGTAAAATAAATATCATGAATAATATATATATATATATATACTATATATAAATAATTATAATAATATTATATATAAATATATATATATATATAGATATATATATATATATATATATAATAATATATATACATTTAATACATAAATTATTTATTAAAAATCTATAAAATAAATAATAATAATAATTTAACGTCACTTACCCTTTTGCAAGGCATGGCGATATTCTGTCTTCGTTCATCATCAGTCTCGACTGCCTTTTCATAGGTTCGCACAGCTTCTACTAATTCCACCTCATCGACTACTTCCACGAGTACGGACTCTGCCACAGTTTCTCCATCTCCGCTGAAAGTACGTTTTAATCCTCGTTTTTGATTAGTTCCAGACATATTTCCGTTTTCTTCTTCAACAATTCTTTCCACAGAGTGTAAAACACTGAAACAGAAATGAATATATATATATATATATATATATATATATATATATATATATATATATATATATATACAATATATATATATATATATATATATATATATATATATATATATATATATATATATAGATTATTATCGCTTAATTAAATAAATTATTATATATATTATTATATATATATATATATATATATATATATATATATAATATAATATATATATTTATATATATATATATATAGAAAACAATATTATTACATTGGAGCGTATGTAATTCACAGCCAATACGATGCAACCCCTGAAACACACTGAATAAATTTACCTTGACGTCTAGGTTTTTTATACGTTACATTTTAGCCCTTAGGGTATATATTTTAAGCCTAATGTGCGTAAAGGTTAACTAGTACTCTTTAAAGTTTACATATGTATTTCAAACGAGGAACAATGTCTTAAATCTAATACCAACCAACGTCAAAAAATGTCTTAAATCTATTAATTTTAATAATATATATATATAATAATATTAATTATATATATATATATATATAAATAATTAATTTTAATATAATATATAATATATATTATATATATATATATATATATATAATATAATATATTATATATATATATATAACTGATATATATATATATAGCTAATATATATATATATATATATAAATAATATATATATATTGTGCGTATAAATTATTATATGCGCTATTTTTTTTTTTTAAAATAGAGAAAATAAGAGGAGGAATCATACACTGAAACGCAATTAATAAAAAATATTCTTTTATTGAGAAAAATTACATCATTTTTAGATTTCAACCTGAACAAATAATAAAATCGTTTGAGTCATGGGATTTCAGCTGAAAATACATTTAAACAGATCTTCAAGAGGCGCTTTTAAGTAATCCTTCGTAAAAAGTAAGCGTCATATATCCACATAACTTGACGAGTATATTGTGATTCGGAAAACGTTAAGGTTTTCTGTAGCTCGAATTTTGTTGCTTAGAATTGCTTTTAATAGGAATAATATAACGGTCGATTGATGCAGTGAATCAACTAGAATCATACAGTTTTCATCAAGTTTGTACAGTACGGCCCAATGGCCCTGAGCAGTTTCCCATCTAGGTGAAGTGTTAAATATCAACCCTTCGTTTACTCTTATTTTTATATCTTCTAATTCATTACTGGCATACGTATGCTTGAAACCCTTTACTGACGCCAGTAACACACCAAGTTCGACCTCGTTCATGGTTAACCGCTTAGAAGCACGTTTCTAACTCTGTCTAGTTCAATGAGACTCTGGTATTCCATATGACCATGACTGAAACAGGAACCTGTAAGCTCGAAGCAAAATTTAAATTCAGCCCTAATGAGCCACTCGTTACAGCACTTAAATGAGTAGAGGCTGACGAAGAAAGGTCGGCTGTTAGTTCATAAGCATATAAATTAGAATTGTCAACGTAATCTTGTAGTGTAATACCCGTTCCTGTATCACTACACTGTACAGTTTGAGCTACCAGGTCGTAGAAAGGCCGAGAGCACAGCGAATCATAGGGAATGGTGCTATAAGACGTTTCGTAATCCCTACCGTGTGAATGCCCATCGACTTGAAGACTGATCCGTTTTAAATTGAAATGTTGGAATTTAAAGGTTGGCTTTTTATACTTGCCTGTTACAGCTGTATGCTCAAGCATACCTACTACAACTTTCAAGGGTAGAGTAGCATTAACAATGTTGGGGATGTTAATATTTGATAATCCAGGTGTAAAGTTAAAAATCTTTGTCTCCACTCGTATCAAAGGGTACTTTGCGGTTGAGGAAAGAAGTGATTTTTCAATTTCAAGATGGTCTGTTAGCCGTGAGCTTTCAGCTTTCGTACATAATATATAGGTCTCAACAATTTGAAAATGGGGCGGGGGATACTCGTAGCCCCGCCTTTAGTGGCTCTTTCATGCAAAGCTTGTGGCGCAGCCCTATCAATTTCAACTTAAAGTTCCACACCTGGAGATAAGAAGCCGCTCTTGATAAGTAGATCCCCCATTAGTCGGCCGTAAAATTCGTAGGTGTTACTTGGAGATTTTCGCAGCCCTGTCAATATGCTTATCTACATCTTTAAAGCTGTAGAACCCACAGGATTGCAGGTGGGATTGTTTCGCATCTTCACTAAAGTTTAAAAGATTGTTGATGTAGCATTTGTAGGGGTATAAGGCTGTAGCTGAATTAACAGGTGTTTCATTAAGGAATATTTCCAGCTGGCTGAAAGCGGTATACAAGAAGTTACTCTCAGTGTAAACGACATGATCATCGGCTGTAGGTAGTTCGCTTCCGTCTTCTGATAAAAGTTTCACTTTCAAGTGTAACATGAAATGTCGCAGGATCGATGTAGAAAGTTCCCACGATTACTATTAAACTCTAAAGGCTGCATCCGCTATTGGTATCGAGTGAGTGGTTATAGACACTGTAAGTTGCTGTTAAGAGAACTAATTTCGTGTGGAACATGTAAAAAAGAATTTAATTCCGATTTACAACACCATGAGATCACTGGTTAGAAATGCATCCTGTCGTTCAAAAGCTTTCCTTAAGAATGAATAGAATATTAACTATTCCACACCTCTATATACTTTCACGTAATAAGGATATATAATTCTGATGACCTCGTACTTCCATTGTAGCCTTTATCGAGTAAGAGAGTGTAATCGAATCTTTGTGCAAGAACCTTGCTATTTTACTGTGTTCATCATGCTCAGACTTAACCGTTTCATCTCTATACAGGACATTGTACAGTGGGAGGAAATTCTTCCAGCCTGTGGAGCTTCAATTGTTTATAAAAGAAGACCCGAAGGTAGTGAATTTTACACGTGTACTAGTACCCGTACAAACTATAGTAACCAAAGGGTATTTATGAATACAGAAGAACTACTTAATGTATGTTTACATGCCGAAACATTCATTTCGCAGTGCAGTAATCCATCGGTCAGTTTATTCGGGACAAAAGTAGTTATCAGCCAGAGTGTGAAGAGGAAACCTAAACAACTCACTATCAAGTTTTCAAAGAAACACAACATAATCAGAATGGAGGTAAGAGTATGGAGAGCGTATAACACGTGTACATTTAAACGCACCCGATACGGATTCTTTATTACAGGAATACAACAGTTGAAGTATATGACCGAGATTCGCAAGAGGGTGTTATTACAGAGTGTAAGGGCAGAAATGTTGAGTAATCACGTAAATACGGCATATTATATGCTGTATGAGGAATACTACACATTTAAGAAAATGCTTGCTGGTAACTCTGAAGATATCATTGAATACTTCTTGAGATCCATAGATATGTATAAATTTATTTCAATGTTTAAAAAACAATGGTTGTGAATCTATTTTTACACTATGGACCAGAACCTAAAACATACCATACTTTCTTTACGAGCTTTTCACAGTAATATATTAGGAGATGAGTGCCATGTACAAGAGCATACTAATGAAAACATCTGAGCGAGTGGCATATTTGTAAAGCCTTCGAAAGAGTAAGTTTGAAATAAGCGCAGAACGAACCTTTAGGGTAACGTATAAATATATTTAAAAGGAAATCTATGTATACTACATCCTTACTGAACTAACAGATGTCAATCATGGAGGACGTGCATAAATTCATGTTCCGTACACCTGCTACGTGTCTTATAGCCGGTCCAACTGGATGCGGAAAAACATTTGCAATACTAAAATTATTAAGTGAATTAGAGATATTTGAAGAGCGACCTGTGAAAATAATATGGTGCTATAACGTATTTCAGGCAAAGTTTAACGAGTATAAAAACCTTATTCATTTCATGAAGGCATCTATGACGTAAAATCGTTAGAGAACATAAAAGGACATAAGGTAATAATACTGGATGACCTCAT
Source organism: Trachelipus rathkii (assembly GCA_015478945.1). Taxonomy (NCBI): domain Eukaryota; kingdom Metazoa; phylum Arthropoda; class Malacostraca; order Isopoda; family Trachelipodidae; genus Trachelipus; species Trachelipus rathkii. Next base: position 16,750 of record JABUQX010036095.1, on the reverse strand, counting down.
GCACAAGGTGAATATGTGAGTAGACCGAAACATTTACAGTTATTCTCTCATTCATCTAAATCATCTCGGTGTTCTCATAACCCACGAACCACCTCCTTAAAACGCCACGATCATGCGTAGTATTCATTGAATACCAGTAATTTGTGCTTTCGGGACCAGAGACGCGACATGAGTCAGATCAACGTGCTAGCAGTCAAAATGTTTCCCCTTCAAAAGAAAGAGTTCTTAAAAGTATATAAAAAGGTTACTTCCCCCACGGTTATTTGATGTGCGAACTTCACCCCAAAAACACATACAGAGTTTTGCTCCGCACCAACATTCTACCCTCCGAAATCGAAACTGTTTATATTCCTGGATAATGCGGATAAAGAAATATTTACCGTTGATGAAAAATTATAAGAAACTTAGTAAAAAAGAAAAAGAGAAATTACTAAAAAACACTGCATTTGTAAACTGTATCTGCGAGATCTGTTTAAATATGGTAAAACAGGTCATACCATTGAAAACTGGTCAGAAGAGAAAGTTACGTCGTCACAGCAACATCCATTCGTAGAACTTGTCCGTAAGTTTAAGAAGAATAAGACATTTAAAGCATAAAAGAAACTGTTACAACAGGGAGGTTTTCCTTCCATTACTCTTCTCCGTAGTTGGTCCTTTGTTGTCTAAACTGTTAGCAGGGAATCACGCGTAAGAATGAAGAAGGCTGTAGTAATACCGTTCGATCAATATACAAAGTTACAGGATAATTCTCTGGCTATTCCGCAACCACTTTCCGAAGCACTACTCGATCCGCGAGTTGAACAGATACGTAATATTGAAAAGGAATTAGCAGATATATTAACTTCAAAAGTTAATATAGACGAGAAAAGGATGAAATATCAGGAAATATTACAAAAATTATTAGAAGTCAAAGACAAGTATACAGGAATGCTTCCTATTTCAAATGAAGTTTCACAACGTGACTATGAAAGAAAGGATTTTAAAAAGGTTTTAGAAAACAGCTTACCTCCTACATTGAAAAATAAAGGTAACGCATTATATGATACTTTAAAAGATCAGTTAAATTGGAACGAATTGGGACAGATTGTAGTAAATGATCAACCCCTTCAAGGATCAAATATAGTAGACTTAGTCTCAGACTTAATTCGAGACTGGAAAAAGAAGCCTATACCAGGTTGGGATGCCATTAAACGTGAACTACAGGGTATTAATTTCCCTAGGAGTTTAATTAATAATAAGCAGAGGCTCCAGGATTTGGAAAATCATTATCAGTCATCGGTATCCGAACCTGAAGGGCCTAATGAACGACCTTACAAAGGAATATTACATCGTAAGAGCAAAACAATAAGTAGTCCTCAAGCAATAAGAAAAAAGCGAAATGAATTAGCGCGAAACTGGTTAAGAATGTAATATACATTACATCATTTGAATACAAAGATACAATTGAATCACTCTCATCATAAAATATGCAGAAACAGAATCGTACAAGGATATACAAGAATACACAAGAACATTCTTGTATATACAAGAACGACGTTAACTCAATTAGGCCTAAAAGTGTAGCTCCGCCTCTTATGTTTCACCATCATAACTCTTAAGCCTAATCAAGCTGATGGCTGAGGAAGCAATCCAGAAGTAAAAGGGAGGAAGCTAGATAACTCGCCCACCTCTATTTCATGTATATAAAACGCACCGCGTGTTCTAAAATTAACCATATATTTGTATTCCTACCTTTCAGTGGTTAGTAGTTGTGTTACGATCGAAATGACGTGCTTAGTTAGAAATATCACGATCGGCGAGCTTTCGTCTTGGTCTGTTGTGCATCAGCATTGCGCAGTTATCTTACGTTTTAGAAGAAAGGCATCAGGGGAACGTTACATTACATGCTTATCCCCTCTGCCTACTTATAATAAACCTTTATTCATCTCTGTAGAAAGTCTCGCCATCATCATGGAAGCTGTTTCGGATTGGAAGTCCAAAGACTACATGAACTTCAGCTTGTTAAATGAATGGGGGATGACTATATCACAAGGGAGCCATGAAGATCACAAGCGGTTAACCTTGATTTTTTCCTTACACGAAAACATTCCGAGGGTACATATAGGGTGCTGGCTGCGCCGTAATGCGTTATCCGTTTTCTCACCAAGCGCGCACACAATTACAATAAGTGGTAAAGAATCCATCGAGCTGTTCCTAAAGATGAATGATGAATTCCTACAAGATTGAAGTACGAACACCTTGGACCACCCCTCATAAACAACCATACCGAAAGTTTATAATACATACATGTGATCAGTTTTTTATTGTGAACTCTCAACAACGCGCTAAGATTTAGTAGAGGTCGTTGACCTAATCGTTTTACTTACTGTATGGAATGAGGAAAATGAGTGGCGACCGATATTAAAAAGTCATACTTCTAAAAGATTTCGCGCAGAAATGTATATGTTCATTACAGGAGATGGAAGAGTAGGATTAGAATCTACATCGAAACGACGCAAGCAATTCTCGATGCATTAAAGTAATATATTCAAATAAACCAAATTAATTATTAGTACTGAAGAATATTACTGCTTCTGTTAAATATTATCGTAGCGTGTAATAAAATGTTTTTAATATATTTTATGCATTTCCTTATCCTTTTTATTTTTTGGATTGTTTATTATTAATTATTATATATATATATATTATATATATATAATATTATATATATATATATACTATATATTATATATATATATACTAATATTATAAATATATATATATATACTATATATATATATATATATTAATATATATATATAAGATTTATTTCATTATTTTATTATTTATTATTTAAATTTTAATTATTTTATTAATTTATTTATTATTTTTATTTATTTTATTATTTTTTATTTATTTATTTTTATTTATATTTATATATGAGAAAAAGACGCTAAAAATCTAGAGGGGGAAGAGGCATTTACTCTACATAAGCCTGTAAGAAGAAAATTTCCTACCCGGAAAACCATAGCCTCCCAGGTCGATAGTTTTGCAATATTTTTTTTTTTTTTTTTTTTTGTGGTTTTTTTGTTTTTTTTTTTTTTTTTTATTTTAAATAACGGAGATGATTAAAGTATAGTTCTTATAATGACCGGTTTTCAATAGCGCTACTTGTTTACTATTGACCGTATACTCAGATACCTATTGGTTGAAACCCTTAAGATAAAACAGTCAGTACATAGCCAGACAGTACTTGAAATTATAAAGGACGAACGGAGAACACCTAAAATCATTTTGGACAGATTAAATCAGGAAATGAGCTTCAAAGGGTAGGATTTTCAGGATTTCTCTGGGAGTATGGTTATAAGCCTATACAATACATTTTCCGAAACAAGCTGCTATAGTTGAAAGAGTACAGGTTTACTATTAAAGCAACGCATGCATAGTATTTTACAAAATGTAATACTTTTAAAAATTATATAGAATTACTGACATCGGCTTATTCCTTTATAACAGTCTTACCATAGAACTAATTAAATTCAAACCCTTGATAAATGACGAAAACTTAAAGCTATACACGCCCAGTGTAGCGAAAGAAAACAAAAAATGATAATTCAGGAATAAAGTGGACGATTATGAAGAGTTATCACGAACCGAAGAAAGAATTCAGAAAAGGAATGAAGCTTTGATGGACACGGAGGTTTTAAAGTTCACAATATCGAACACTCCGGCGTGATAGTTTAAAGTTATATTATCTGGAAGATTTAGTATGGTGAAAAAATATAAAAGAGGGTCTATAAACAAGAAATACAAAAAGTGAGGTTCAATCCTGTAACTCACGAGTATAAAATTGAAAAAATATTAGGTGCAAAAGGTAAAGGAAAAAATAAACAGGTACTGGTGAAATGGAGGGGGTATCCTGCTAAGTTTAATACTTATATAAAAGCAAAAAAAAATAAATACAAAAAAAAAAAAAAAAAAAAAAAAAAAAAAAAAAAAAAAAAAAAAAAAAAAAAAAAAAAAAAAAAAAAAAAAAAAAAAAAAAAAAGTGAAAGTAATAATCATATTAAGCTTTATTATAATAAGAGAGTTATAGATCACTTATTAACTTACCATCTTCAGCGATCCTGATTTACATCCTGATAATAAAACTCGCTGATTTTACAACGGAGTTAGTTAACCATGTTTACATTGAACGAGCAGAGTATGAAGTGGGATTATGTGAAATGATATTAAATACAGACATAGAAAATTTACCACCCAATCTATTC
>JABUQX010036095.1:0-2500 GCA_015478945.1 Trachelipus rathkii | reverse complement strand
CCAAATGTTTGACATTTGCACCTGCAATTGTTACGATAACAATAGAAAACACCAAGATTGTAGATGTAAAACCAGAATACCAAACATTGAATGGGAAGCATTCGTTGGACAGAAGGAAAGGATATGCCAACTAGGACCGATTGATAGGACCGTTACAGGTGCCAGAAAAAGAATGCAAAAGAAAAACGAGAGACATATGTTGAAAAGCGACAGAAACCTTATTATGGGAGGATGAAGAGGTATATCAATAGATGTTAGTTATCCTTCGTCCAGCAGAGAAGCAAATTTAGAATATATGGAAGGAGAAATAATGGAAATGGAGGAAAGTAACAATGATGATGAATTTCGACCAGATTGTGAGCTCCGTGAACATTTGCATAATAGATTTACATATGAAAATCTTTCAATAATGGCTGACAGATACCGTGACAGCTCTAGAGTAGCTGCAGCAATTGTCAATGCAGCATTGAAAGATATGGGTATTTTAAACCAAACCAATATGCTGAATAAAAAAAAGGTTCAAAGACAGAGGAAACGTATTGGCGAAGTTACTGTTGAGAAAATGAAATATGAAAATACAAACATTCAATGCATTGGATTTGATGGCAGAAAGGATAGGATCAAGACAAGAGAAGGGTTTGAAGATGAAGAATATTACATTCTTGTTAAAGAACCGAAAAATATTTACATCACACATGTTACTCCAGATGATAGAAAGGCTAGATCTATCGCAGATGAAATATTGACTTGCATAATTGATTCAAATAGTAAGGATTCCATTAAAGCTCTTATTTGTGATGGTACCCCGGTCAACACTGGAAGGGTTGGTGGAGTGATAAAGATAATAGACACATATCTTGAGAGACCATTGCAATGGTTCATTTGTCTCTTACATGCTAATATATTACCATTCCGTCATGTATTTTTCAGTTAATAGATGGAAAAACAACCGGTCCTAAAACTTCTGAAGGGGTTATTGGAAGAAAAATTCAGGAAGATTTAACTAAATTAGAAAGAGTTTATTTTGTGCCTGTACATTGCAATCTTGGACAGATTCCCGAAGACATTGTACAACAATTAAGCACAGACCAAAAATATTTTGCACGAAATGTGCACAAGCATATGTTCAGGACATATTTCCTCAGCGTTAGCAAATAAATCTCCAGGGACTATTCATCATGCAAGATTGCTACAAAAGCGAACAGAATTTTACGGTTATATGTTTCAAACGAGGAACCATCCCAAAACCTTAGGGGTCTAGTAGACATAATAATGAAAGTTTATGCACCAGGATGGTTTAGGATAAAATCTCACCCCAAAGCAACCGATGCAGCTGCAAATTTCTGGTATTTGATGTTCATGGTTAACAAAGTAAAACACAAATATGCTGTCATTATGAAACAGGAACTCACACACAACTCGTACTTTGCGAATCCAGAAAACATATTGCTAGCCATGTTGGCGGACACAAGAGAGGAGATAAGAGAGTTAGCTATTCACCGAATACTACACGTAAGGAAACAAAATATAAATGCAAGAAATTTTGAACTTTCATCAACATTAAACTTTATTGCAGATGACTATCCGAATATGATCGACTGGAGCAAGGAAAATATAACAGAGCCACCACTTCTAAAAGACATTGGAAATGATGATCTGCTGAAAATGAAAACTGAACCCATACATAACATTTCCTTTCCATGTCACAGTCAGGGAGTAGAACGTGCTGTACATTTAGTAACCCAAGCTTCGGAGGCTAGAATTGGATACAACAGTAGGCATTCATATATTTTGAATGTATTAGAGTCACGAAAAACACTTCCAGAATTCAATTGGAAAGGACAGTGGTGTCAGTAGGTATTAAAGTGTATACTATATATATATATATATATATATATATATATATATATATATATATATATATATATATATATATATATATTTTTTCTTTCTTTCTTCATATATATATATATATATATATATATATATATATATATGTATGTATATATATATGAATATATATATATATATATATATATATATATATATATATATATAGTATATATATATAAATAAATATATATATATATATATATATAAAATATATATATATATATATATATATATATATATATATATATATATATATATATATATATATATATATATATATATATATATATATATATATATATATATATATATATATATATATATATATATATATATAGAAAAAAAATATAAATATATATATATATATATATATATATATATATATATATATATATATATATATATATATATATATATGGTGTGGAAATAATAATCAGATATATTGCTTTAAAGAAAACTTTTATTTTAATACAAAAATTATACCGTACCGTTGATAAATGGTGTCGGTTATGTGTGTGCAAAGGGTACAAAGGGTCGCATAGATCTATAATTTTGTGTATAGTCTTATAACATCATACTGACGTCCGTGCACACCGCTGAATTGAAA
>JABUQX010036094.1:35000-40000 GCA_015478945.1 Trachelipus rathkii | reverse complement strand
ACAAAAACAATCACAAACAACCATATACAACAACATAAATACGACAATAACAAAAAAAACATTTGATATTTTGCACTTTAACATATTAAGTATACTTGTGTTGTGGTTATTTGGTATCCCATAACCCCGTATCGATTTTTGAAACCTTTGTACTCAATATTTAATAAAATTAACAAATATATAAGGAAGTTCATTAATTGCAAATTTAAAATTATATTCTTTTCAATAAAGTGATTCAAATCTAAATCATTCAACTATAAAAATTTACATAAACTTTGATTATGAGATCCACCAATAATATAAATTTGCACGTATACCCTGTGATAATTATTTACATGATAATATTTAGTTAATTGGCAGTATAAATCTAACAACTCACTATTTTACAGGCTTATTAATTAGCTTTAAAAAACATAGAAACCAAAAAGTAATTTTCAAAATACTGTAACTGATTTTAAAAATTTCCAAACTGCTAAAAATTTTAAAATGATTTTAAACATTTCGAATGATACTAAAAATTTCCAAATTACTTGAAATTTTGAGTTTTCAAATTTTAGTTGTCTTAACATAAATGTATAATTTATATATAATAAAAGGATGGGAAAATTAAATATGAGTCATCCACTGATCTGGCTGACAACCTTGATTCTGCAAAGAGAAAAAAACATCTATTGTGTGGTGTTCTGCAAGGTAATTTCATTAGATTTATCTCATTATTTGGCACACAAATAAATTTCAAACTTAAAACTGAAATTTGTTAATGTATTTAAACTTGTAGGACAGGTTTGCGTATTATTTTAAATTGAAGCTCTGAAAAATATGTAAACGATAGAAACTTGTTTTAAGAAAAATCTTTGGTAATGTAAATTTTGTAAAACCTTATTTTCCCCTTTCCATGCAATTACGAGTAATGTGTATACCCTCTTTTGTAGGCATTGTTGAGTAAAATTTAATTTTAAAAGAAGTTCAGGAAAATGATGACCGAAAATGAATTTTTAAATGTTTTACCCAAAATGAAATTAATATTAAAAAATAAATTAAAAAAATTTAAACTAAAAAATTTGATTCCCAATAAGAAATTTTTAAATGCTTTATCCAACAAAACAACAAAAAATGTGAAAAAAAATTAAAATTAAATAAAAAATAATTTGATGCCCGAAAATAAACTTTTAAATGCTTTACGCCAAATTAAATTAAAAATATAAAAACAAATTAAGAAATTAAAAAAAAAAATAAATAAAAAAATGGATTACAGAAAATAAATTTATAGATGCATCCCATAAAAAAATTAAAAATATAATCTAATTCAAACTTTATTTAAATTTTAAAATATTTATATTTTATTTAAAATAAAATTTGTTATTTAATCTTTTTTCATGTATACCTTGAAAACGATCGCATATTAATGATTCTTAAAATTATGTACAAACAAACGTTAAAAAATATTTAAGACAATCAAGTTCAACAATACCTACATATTAAAATATTAAGTGTATTAAATATAAAGATATGTTTTTTAGTTAGTTTGTCTGATTTTTAAATATTGGAGTTAGTTTGTGACTGTAAAATAATAACTAGAAATATTAAGAGAAAGTTTTTTATAGAAATTCGTTATAGAGTGTGGTAAAAAGTGTTAAAAGATTTGTGCATAAGAAAATTTAGTCAATCTTTTTTGTATAAGTATAGATGAATATAAGAATATTAGTTAAAAAGAGTATACCTTTTCGTCTTTTCCTCCGAATTAACAAGAACTCCTCGTCACATGAAGCAAGTTAAAACGAGAACTTGTCTTGTGAACTGTGAAAGTGTGTTTCCGACCACTGCTCATATTAATCGTGCATTAGAAGTGTTGTTCCTTTTAGTTTGGTGTACGAAAACCATGAAATTTTTAATATATGTAGTAAAACGTAAGCAACAATCCATCAAGCTTTGAACCCAATTGCTTAATAAAAATGGATGATGTTACCTTAGGGGCTCTTAGTCATGATATCGTATGTTTTCTAGCCATATGACGCAAAAGATGAGCCTTTTGTTTGAATTTCCAGTCACAATGTGAACACTGAAAACGAGGCTCTACTCCACATTCATTTTTAATATGATGTTTAAGCCCTTTCCTAGTTTTATACAACCTGCCACATCGGGAACATTCGTTGGACCGAAGATGAGTTGGAAGACCAATAGCGGGAGGAGAGTTCGATCTCCTACCCCAGGAGGGTGGAGCCCCTGTTGCACCATATAAACCGGGAAATGTTGAGGCAAGCCCCCGTGGATTGGGTGGAAGAGGCCCAAGAGGAGACCCTAGATAGGGGGCTAACAGCCCACTTTTAAAACTATTTTTCCAGAAGCCTGCAGAAAATTTAAATTAACAATCATGGGAAATCAAAACATTTTCTTCTACACCGTCTTCTTATTATAGGAATTAGAAATTCTACTACTTCAAAATTACTCCTATATAAACTACAAAATCTAAATACTTTCTAAAATTATGCGATACAATTAAGCAATTTCATAAGTCCCTTGCCAAATCAACATAAGGGCTACAGATACTTTTCATGCAATTATAATATATATATATATATATTAAGGTTAGTTATTATACATATACATATATTATAGGCATATATATTATTATATATATATATATATATATATTATACATATATATTACATATATTCGTAATATACTATGCTATAGCACATAATATATTAGCAGTTAAAGATATACATATTAGATATTATTGATATTATTACTACATATACATACATATACATATTATATATATTATACATATATATATATAGTGTAGTAAGAGAACATATATATATATATATATATATATGGGAGTATATATATATATATATATATATATATATATATATATATATATATATATATATATATATATATAATATATATATATATATATATATATATATATATATATATTAATGCTGCGGGCATTTAAAAATTTTATTTACCATGATTTGCGGCCACCGTCGCTTCTGGTGGGAGACCCCCATAGTGTTCGTCGGCTAGACTTGGTTCAGTAGAATAAGGCCACCCAAGTAAACCTAAATAAATAAAAAGTAAGAAGGAATTAATATTAAAGTTCTAACTTGATGAATAGTACTTAAAAATAATTCCACCTTTCCAATGGTTAGGGCAATAAAAAAAATGCTTACCAGGAGTAGGAGGCGCTTCTTCACTTTGAGGTCGTGATGTAGAAGGCCCAGGAGTAGAGTCTGATAAGCGATCATTAGTAGAGTTTTCCTTCTGCGATGTCATGGTATTGTTTTCATCTCTATCTTCTTCAGAAAAGTGGTTATTGTCACTGCTTGTTTCTTCTAACCTACTATGAAGGTCTTTGGCAGGAGAAACTAAAGACTCAGGGTCACTGCTAAATTTGGGGGATATTCGTAGGGGAGCAGACCTTTCTTCACTTCTTCTCCCACTTGTCAAGGGACTGCTTTTCTCCTCGTGTGGAGAACTGTTAGTGCTTTGGCTTTGGTTATTTAACCTCTCCTCGACTGGGGATGTATTTTCCTCCTCCATTTCCTCTTCTTTTATTTTTTTTTGAGGACGGTGTTCAAGGTTTTCAGGCTCTTCTTGAGGTTTACTGTGATTTTCTATTGGAGGGTGATGCAAAAGGCCAGGAATATTAGGGGGAATTTTTATTGAGGGAGGTCTGTCTCTGAGAGGAGAAAAATGAACTGGACGATCATGATTCAAATAAACATTATTTTGATTTTGTGGAGCGTGCATTGATAAATCCCTCGGTTGTTGTTGTTGCTGTAGGTGTGAATTCAAATGTTGCAAATGCTGACGATGAAAACCTACTGGTGTGATTGTTGCCGGTATTTTAGGAAGAGAAATATTTGATACGGAATCTCCAGGGGATCCAGAAGACCTAGCATCGCTGTCTCCGCTGTCGTGAGCATCACCTGATCTTCTTCTCTGTCTTCGTCTTCGCTTTAACATTGGAGACTGGCGACCTTCACGTTGTGGCATTTCGCAAGGAGGTAAAAAAGAGGATATTGCTTGCATTGGAAGTGCATTTGTCAATGTAGACGCCAGCGATGAGGCAAAACTTTGAGGCAAGTTTGCCAAATGAGGCATTAAAGGAGATGCTAAGCTTAAGGCAGTTGGCATAGTCAAGGCAGTAGAAAGGACGGAAGTTGAGGGAGTGTTATATATTCCTGGAATAGTAGTTCTACTTGATTTTAGAGCGGTGTGTGTTTGAGGATGAGGTGGTGGTACACCGTAATGACTATTGTTTGCGGGTTTGGGGTTAACAAGAGGAATAGGAGTTTCAATTTCATTTTCTGGAAGTTTTTCGATATCAACAACTCCGTCAACTAATCCCTTAATTCGTAACCACTGTGCAATATTCATAAGAGGTTTAAGGGCTTCCTTCGGTATATTAACCTGCCCAGTATACATAAATTCTAACAGCATCTTCAGGTGCTCAGGCAGAACATCCTTCAGAATAATGATCGGATATTTTTCCAAAGTGTCTTTGAATAATTTCTGCATAAGAAATAAATAAAAAATAATATTTAATAAAAATATAAAAGTTTAAATACAATAACATAAAAGATTTGAAAATATAATTTTTAATTCTGGAATCTTAAATACTTAAAACAGTTTATGTCAACTTTCTCTCACGTACCTGGAAATAGTTGGAGCAAAAGGAAAGCACGACCTTGTGAGCCTTGATAATAATTCCACCGTTAACGAGAAAGGAAACATCGGCCAATGATTCGTTTTCTAAAAGTGTTTCAAAATTCTCCATAAAATTATGAGAGTGCTTGTGCCATCGAAGGCAGTACTCGCTATCCTCATTGTTCATTGTGTACTGTTCAAATATATATATATATATATATATATATATATATATATATATATATATATATAAGGTTATATATATATATATATATATATATATATATATATATATATATATATATATAGAAAAAAAAAAGTTATATATATATATATA
>JABUQX010036094.1:25000-27500 GCA_015478945.1 Trachelipus rathkii | reverse complement strand
AATTTTAATTGATCTGTTATTGATTGCAATTTGTTAATTTACTCTATGTAGTAATCGAGTACTTATAATTGTACTCTCATTCGTAAATAGTAACAATGTAATTTAAAATGTATTTATATACATGGAAAATGAATGAATGATTATAATAGAACTTGATACATTTGTTGTCGGGGAAATATTTTGCAGCATTGATTAGTAGAACGATTTGATGAATGCGTTTTTTTTCCACGTATATTTTTTTCCGTGGATGTATTGCACGTATGTGAATGTATTGGTTATGTGCGCGCGTATTGATGTGCGTGTTTGTGTGCCATGCGTACTGGCTTATTTTTATTTTATAAGAAATTTTCCTCTGCTTTATCAATAACATTTTATCAGTATTTTTCGAAGATAATTTGTAGGAAATTATTTGGGACTGCTACTTGTTGGAGTACATATGGTACAATGATATATCTTTATCATGTTTTTTGCCCCCCCCGCCTCTCTCTCTCTCTCTCTCTCTCTCTCTCTCTCTCTCTCTCTCTCTCTCTCTCTCTCTCTCTCTCTCTCTCTCTCTCTCTCTCTCTCTCTCTTCTCTCTCTCTCTCTCTCTCTCTCTCTCTCTCTCTCTCTCTCTCTCTCACACACACACACACACACACCTGAAATAAACTTTTTTCAATTATAATTCCAATTATATTCTTTTACAATAGTTTTCCCATTTGAGGTACTAGAAGCATTTTTTTCGAATTATAAAAAACTAGATATCAATATGGGGTTATGCTTTTCAGGGTTAATAAATAGATATGATTTGGGGTGGGATGTCACCTAAATTCATTGACGCACCTAGACAAAATTTAAGTTTTATTTATTTATTTTTTAATGTAGCTCACTCCCGCTTTTCATAAGCTTTTATATATATATATATATATATATATAAGGTATATCAATAAGGTTATAGAGCAGCATATATATATGTATACAAGGTTACTAAGGTTATATATATATGGTAAATGTTCCTAAATGGATAAAAAAAAAATGAATTCTTTATGATCTGAGGGAAAATCAGAAATAAGAGATTTTATTATTTTAAACTAAAATTTGTGAAGTTTCAAAAGTCTTATTTTGTACTTTTTATTATCTGTCTTAAATGAGATTTTTTTTTCATTTTCAAAAATTATTTTATCTTGTAGTTAAATTTTTTCATTAGGTATATAGTTAATTGAATATTTAAACTAAACTGAATACATAGGGTAGATGCACAGCAGGTTGGCGTGCATGCATGGTGAACCGCTTCCTCCAAATTGCGTACTGAAAGGGTGGGAAGCTGTGGTAACAAATCCTTACCGCGCAAGTTGTATATAAGTTATATATATATATATATATATATATATATATATATATATATATATATATATATATATATATATATATATATAATAATAAAGTAAATATAACTTTTATAGATTAAACTTTTTTTCACCTCAATTATAAAATATAAATGCAAGTTTTTTATTTAATGGGAAAATTGTAAAAATCCCCTCAGCTCTAATCTAATTAGGTTTTGTTGTTTTACTTAGAATATTATCATATAAGATATATATATATATATATATACATATATATACATATATATATATATATATATATATATATATATTATATATATTAATTCTGGTTATTTTTACTAGTTCTTAGGAAATGACGTCAATATTAAATTTCCCTGGTAGTAATTGCTTTTAAAAATTAAACGATTATATATATATATATATTATATATATATATATATATATATATATATATATATATATATATATATATGCCTATATATTCGAAACTGACCGTGCGGTTGCCAAATATGACTTATAAAGAAGTGATTAGTAAGGCTTCGGTTATATGGTTGAATTCTTTTAGTTTTAATACTCCTAGACCGATCTTACTCCCATTTTCTGCTACTCATTCCCAGCACAATTTACGAATCAATAATAAGAAATATGAACTAAATTGATGATTTTTTTCTTTTTATTATTTATATATTTATATAATGTTCTATTGATGTTTTATGTAGAATTTTTAAAGTAATGTACCACAATATAATATTAATGTCATTTTAACGAAGGTATCATTATAAATGGAATGAAGCTTAACAGGTCATATATATATATATATATATATATATATATATATATATATATATATATATATATGTATATATATATATATAATATATATATATATATATATTACATATATATATATATATATATATATATATATATCCACTTTAGGTGGTAAAATTTTTCAAATAAACCGTTCATTCTGAGAATTTCTTTCCTGACTGATGATGAATATTTTTACTATTTTTAATCTGATTTGTATTTTTCGATTGAATCGATCCATACAGGTTAGGGCTAAGTTTACGGCAACGTCAATCCATACAGCCCTCCTCAGCCGTTAGCAATAGTTGCTAGCAGGAAAGCTAGGGTTGTTTGTTTGAACGAACTCTATCGATCCCAACAAAA
>JABUQX010036094.1:0-20000 GCA_015478945.1 Trachelipus rathkii | reverse complement strand
AAAATTCATAATTTTGGAAAAAATTCACGTTTGGAAAATGTCAATAAAATATAACTTAGACGTGTTTTTCTATCCAAATTATTACTATAACATTATTAAAATCTACTTAACATTTAAATTATAATTAAATTAGTTTTGGGATAAACACAGGACGTAAAATATTTAAATGACCGTTTCTCCCCGTACGCACTGACCGGTTTGCGGAATTCACGTTTTTTGACTGGAAATTTTTAAAAAAATCTTCAATTTTTAAGTAAGTTTTCCAATTTTTTAAATTATTTTCATTATTCATATAACATTAAGAGAAACATCCAAATGTGAGAAAAAACATTAAGTAAGATCGTAACTTAAAAAATTACATCGATTTTCTCATGATTCATTAAAAAAAAAAGGCCGATTTTTTTCTGAAATTGCCCCGCTATTTGATTTGATGACTTAAACTATAAATAATATAATAATATATATATATATTATATATAGTATATATATATATATATATCATTATATATATATTATAAATATTATTATATGTATATATATATAATATATTATATAATATATATATATAAATTATATAATATATATATATATATATAATATAATATATATATATTATATATAATATATATATTTTATACCTATATATATATATATATTAACATAACATAAACGTATCACACACAAACATTTTTTTTAAGATAAAGAGGCCCGTATATATTTTTTTATTTAAATCAACATGGTAAGAGCGACAAAAGCACACTTCAAAATCTTAGCTTGCATAACTGAATTAATGTCGCGCTTTACATTAAATATTATTACGTCTGTGTTTGTCCATAACTAATTTTAAATAATTTTAAATTGTTAAGTAGATATTATAATAATGTTTAAGTAACTAAATGAGGGATAGGATATAAAAAAGTCTAATTTATACGTTTATTTGAAGTAGATCCAGAGAAATTAGTTTCCCAAAATTAATGAATTTTATTTTTCATTGATCTTATGCTAAATCAAATTGAAAAAAAGAATTATGACACATAAATTTTTAATAATTTCTAATAATAATAAAATATATTTATACAACTTTAACAATAAAGTGACTTAATATACTACCTATTCCCGCAGTACTGCGTTACCAAAAACTTTAAAAAAAAAAAATCTTTTTTGGCATTTTTGAATGCCTGTATTTCTTAAAACAAGCAAATACCAAAGACAATATTGCAGGTGAAGGAACATCTAAGGTAGTAGTATAATGTGTGAAAATTTCAGATTTTTAGCACTTACCCCATCAGAGATATTTAGGTTCAAAGTTACCGATTTTCCGAAAAATTGATTTCTGGACCACCCTGTAAACTTTTTTTAAATATTTAACCAAACTTCAAATAACGATTTTTAAGCTTAAACCAATACTATAAGTATTGTACTCATCACACCAAAATTATATCGTATACAATTTTCCTTCTTTTAAAAATACACCCACGAAAATGGAAATGCTTCTTCGATTTTTAACACAATTTTTCGGGTTCAATTGATGGTAGAAATATATATATATTCCCCAAAAAAAACAAGGAAAGGCCAAATGTACCTTAAAGTATCCCCTAACAAATCACTCTCTATGAAATTTGGTATAAGAATTACCCAATATGGAGATATGACTTAAAATGTTACCTCTATTAAGTGATATATAAAATTTTGCTCCACCTGGTCAAAAAACATTTTGGCTCACCCTGTTACAAACCAGAGTAAATCTCACACAACCACGCACATGGGTTTGAATGCCAGGGATAAACATTAACGGCCATTGCAAAATATTAAAAGTTTTTCCAAAAAATATCAGAGCGGCCAACTATCCATATTTTGGTTACGGAAAAAAACTGGATAGACCCTATGTGGTTACCTCATCAATTTTTAAAACAATTTGGTTTTACACTAACTAGACTATAAAGTGAATTAAACGTTTATGAGGAATATACTATATATATATATTTAATAATATATATAATATATAAATAATATATATATACTATATCATATATATACATATATTATATATATATACTACATATATATATAATATATAAATCAATAATAAATTAATAATATATATATTATAATATATATAATATAATATAATATATATATATATATATAAATATATATATATATACTATATATTATCTATATATATATATAATTATACTCAAATAATAATAATAGATATATATATAAAATACTATATCATATAATATTATATATATAATATATAAATATACTTAATATATATAAATATATACCTAATAATATAATATTAAAATCAAAATATATATAATCATAAATTAATAATACTATATATTATCATATATATAATATATATATAAATAATAGGTGTGGACCCAAATAATTCTATACAGTTTTGAAAATTGACATAAATTTTTATAGATTTTTTAACGATTTTTAAGTGTTTACCTATATAAAGTTGGCTACAGACAATGAATATTTTTAAACAACTATGTATGGAAACGAGTTTTATATAAATGAGTCCATATACAATTTACTTTCCTAAAAATCCAGGCATTTTTCACTTCAGATCTTACCGTGCCTGGTTAAAGGTTAGATTGTTTTTGAAATATTGTGGAACTGTCTTTTAATCTTCTGGCGTTGATTGTATGATAACGTTTGATCCTTCTGGATAATCCCAAGAAAAAGTCAAAAACCATCAAATAGGTAGAATGTAGAAGACAACTTAAATCAGGAAATTTCATGAAATTATTAAGGACTTTGATAAATGATTGGTAACAACTTGATGTGAAATAAAATGTTTTGGTTACTACATTGTGACTTTGACTGTATGGTTAGTTACCCCAACATACTTGACTGTATGGTTAGTTACCCCAACATACTGGCACAATAATTTAAAAAGTTTCCCAGCAGAACAAAGTTTTCAAGCATTTCTCATTATTTGCCATAGGTAACTATTGAGTCTGCATAGACATGCTGGTGTAAGGCTCAATTCTTTTTGATGTTACATTTACATAACGCCAAATCATTACTTTCAGTAGTTGCAATATTCATTGATTGATATCCCTTTCGTAGTTTTTGGTGCTCATGACCTTGTATTCTGCTTATTCACTGAGCCACTCATTTGAAAATGTGTTATAACTCGTGACAAGATTGTGAATAAATTGCTTTCTCTAAACAGAACTTAAATTCCAATTACACAATCTAGTCATTGCTGTTAATCTAAGTCTTAATTTATGTACCTTGTTAGAATACATTTGGAAATGTGTTTGGATTTTGTAGAAATTTATGATTCCTCCAATTCAGCAGACTATCACTAGTATGCACAGAACATAGAGTCCTGACGTTATTCTTTGGAAACGTTATTAGAAAAATTTAAATAAAAAATCATTTATAATTTGAGGATGGATTTCGGATGGCAAACCTAATTAATTAACCTTTACTTGTGATATATTGATAGAAATTTTAAAGACACTTTTTATCCTATGGTATTTTAGCATTGTGACGATGGTATGTAAAATGTCCATATCCTATATTTATATATATATATATATACAATATATAAATTATTATATTATAATATATTATTATAGATATATCATATATATACTATATATATATATAGTTATTAATAATAATATATATATAATATATATATATATCTATTATATATAAAGTAATTACAAGAGGGCAACTAAGTTTTTTTTGTTTTATATTTTTGATAAAAATTATTAAGATCTAAGTAAGAAAAAATTAGCTGGGCCATTTCAATGTTCACGAGCCGTCTATATATACTATAATATCATATAATATATATATATATCTCTATATATACTATTTATTATAAATATATATATATATATATATTATATATAAATACTATACTATCAATATATATATATAATGTCTTATAATTAAATATCTAAGCTTTAAGGGTTTATTAATTGTACAAAATGCTTACGAGTAAGTGGAAGAAAATGTATGAAAACAATAGGAGGGTCTAAACTTTTGGGACTGTAAAAAGAAGGGTAAAATTTTTTTTAAATCAACTCATAATGTAAATACATATTTTGGGATTGAGAATGTATTGAAAGAGACGGAATCCTTTTGTTAGTTGCATTTGCAATTTGAAATGTAATTAATTTAATTTTATAAATGCTTGTCAAATCTGTTCAGGTTACTGTTAATAATCTTTAAAAGCTTTTAGTCTCAAAATTTTTGATGAGAATGATTTTGTGGAAAGTTCCGTTTTGAATATTTAGAATTATTTTAAAATTATTTTTTGTGTGCTCATGATGCCATTAACGTTACATAGATTAGAGGACCGTTTTTCTTTTCAATTGTTTGAATTAACAGTTTGGTTGGTGGTAATTTAGCAACGGGAAATAGTGAGCAAAATGATTTGTTGGAAGTTGATTTGTTTATGTAAAATAATTTTTTTTTGTTGTATTGAAAATGGAAAGTTAATGGGATACATCAAGATGTGAATGTTGGGATTGTTTTGCTAAATATATTCTCGTTTTCATGAAAGTGAAGTTCTTACTTTAGTTTCCTATGATTCTGCCTAGTCTGTAATTTTAAGTTGTAAATTTAGACTTAAAGATCTTTAATTACATAGTTTGAAGTTTCTTAGTAATCAATTTTAAAAAGAAAACCATTTGATATCTTATATTTTTTTTATTTTGCTTAATAAAGAATATATATATATATATAATATAATATATATATATATTGTTAAATTTTATGTAAATTTTATAATATATATATATTATATACTATAAATATATATATATATACTAATATATAACTATATATATAAATATATATATAATATATATACTATATATATTATTGCTTGCAATTTTGAAAATTTTAATGTAAATTTTCATAACTTGAAATAGAAATTTATATTTGTAAATAAAAAATTTATATTGTATTTTTCTTATCTAAATTCGTGACAAAATAGCTGGGTCGGCGGCTGCCACCAATCACGCTCCACCAGCCGCCCATGCCCACCACGGCCCGCCAGCACCCCAAGCACATCCCTCTTTGCCACATCCCCCCGCTGCCCATGCCCCACCACCCCTCCCAGAACTGGGGCCTTCAGTGGTTCTCCCACCACCAGGTAAAGGTGATAATATTCTGTAGCACCTTGAATTATAGTAATAATAGCATCCCAGTCTCATCTTTAATAATAACATCTCCCCCCAATCTCGCTCCTCTCTCTCGTAGTGGCATAGATATACAGAATGCCGTGTAAGACTCGCTTTCTCTCGATTTGCGCCTGGTATTGGTAGCTAACTTTATAGAAATGCAGAAACACTTGTTTAGACTAAAGCCTCTTTTTTTTTTTTTTTTATCTACCTGTGTCTTATGCTTGGCTTGAACCACTTGTGGAAGTGGTTGGAAGACTTGTGCAATTGTTGAATGTGTTTAGATATATTTTTAAAGAATACTTCTTTCTTCTTTTATTAACTTCACAATATAGATAAGATAAAAAATTGCTGTTATCGCTGTTCTGAAATAGCATGCATCATGGTGCTAAGTTTGGGACCAAATTCACATTATTATTATTATTATGATTATGATTATTATTATTATTATTATTATTATTATTATTATTATTATTATTATTATTATTAATATTATAATTATTAATGTGCCCTTTTATATAGACTTACACAGTTATACTTACAGTATATATATACGGTTATATATATACTATACTACCATATACTATTAATACTATACCCCCATATACAATACCGCTATGAATATAATATATATATACTATATATATATATATTATATAAATAAATATACTTAGTATATATATTATTATATAAATATTATATATATATATAGTTATATGATATATAATCGAATTAGCTCATCTATTTAGACTAACTGAAGATTTTTTTTTCTGCTAATGTGTATATAGGAAAATTAATTTCAAATATTGTTTTAAGATTTTTGATATATATATATAATAGTAGAGCAATTTTTTTCTTTAGGAGCTAATACATCTAACCTATATAACATAATATAGAAAATAAGGTACATATATATATATAATATAAATATAGCTATAATGATATATAATATATATTATATACTTATACAATAAATATGAAATATATATAATATAATTAGTATATATAAACTTTGAGGTGCGTAGTGAGATATCCGCAAATAACTAAAATTTATAAATAAGTATGCTACCTAATACGCACTATGAAAAAACTTTCAAACCACTATTATTAAATGAAATCAAAAAACAAATTTTTTAAGTGGTTATCAGTCGATGCATAAATAGGGCCCTCTGCTTCACAACCAACTTTTTTCAGTGTCACTTCACTTAATGGAAAATTAATTTAAAATGGGGGCATTTAATAATGATTGTTTTTATGCTAAATTCCTTATGCATCCAAAGTCAAAGTGGTTTAAATTTTTTCATAAAATTTTTAAGAGCGCAAATTTTAATGGCTCTTTATCTATATGTATATATATCTATAATAATTATATATACTAGTAATATAGGTAAATAATATATATATTATATATACATATATATAAATAACTACCTATAAATATTATACTATATTATAAATATATAACAAATATCTATATAATATATAAGATATATATATACTATAAATATACTATATATATATAGTATATATAATTCATTATATACTAACTATATATATATATAATATACACTTAATTAATTTAGTTGTAATTTTAATCTCTTTGACCTGTTAGTTAACCCTTCGGTATTGCCTGTTATATATATATTATATATATATATATATATATATATACTATATATATAAATACTATATTATATAATATATAATATATATATTATTAATATCTCATATTAGTATATATATAATATATTATCTACTATATGAGTATATATACGTATAACCCCTGCGATATTATAGCTCGCATTCCATTATATATATATATATATAAGTATATAATATAATAATAGTTATGTAATATATATATACATATATATATAATATATATATATATGATACCAGTATATATATGTATTTAAATAATATATAGTATAAAATATAAATATATATAATATATATACTATTAGATATACTATTTGCTAAAGACGCTGGCATACAGAGGTCATAAGTTAAAACATATTTTTTATTTTTGTTATTTTTATTATGATATCAATGATGTACTGTCAGATGAAACTGCAGGGACATCACACGGAACACCTGATTATGACGCTTATTCGTATGTTAAAACAGAAGATCACTCGCAGTCGCAGAGTCATATTCAAGACCCTAATGATCCTACTGGACAGCGAATGACGGTCACGCCGGAGTTGCTTGGTCTTATGCCATCTAATACGGGTTCACACTACTCTTCAGGTAATTTTTGTTTTATATACTTTTTGTTATGCTACTCCAGTACTCTATATATATTTTTCTTTTTTTTTTCAAAATTGTCTTTTAATATGTTTAGATTCTGAAAGTGTTTCTGGTACTCCAAGCGGTCGTAAATTGTGGACGGACGAAGATATGGAGAAAGCTCTGGATTCTCTCCGTAATTCAGCTATGTCACTTAGCAGAGCTGCTCAGGTATTTGGTATTCCAGCTACTACACTTTGGCAGAGAGCTCATAGAATGGGTATTGAAACCCCGAAGAAGGAAGGACCTAATAAGACTTGGAGTGAACATGATCTTGCTGGAGCTTTGGAAGAACTAAGAAGCGGTCGGCTTTCTGCAAATAGGTTCGTCATTGTTTTGTTTTTTCTTTTTTCTACGTGCATAGTGTAATCGTTTTAAAATGCTGAATCATAATAAGTTTCTAAATTTATTATCTTAATTTGCAGAGCATCAAAAGAATTTGGAATCCCAAATTCAACATTATACAAAATCGCTCGTAAAGAAGGTATCAAATTGTCTTCTCCATTTTCTGCAATTCAACCTTCGTGGAATCCTGAAGATTTAAATAGAGCTCTCGATGCTATCCGTGGTGGAATGAGTGTCCAGAAAGCCGCTCAGGAGTATGGAATACCTACTGGCACTTTGTATGGGAGAAGATGCAGAAGAGAAGGGATTGAGCTAAGCAATATCAGGTATTTCTATACTTCCTTTTTTTTTTTTTTTTTTTTTTTTTTTTTTTTTTTTTTTTTTTTTAAATTCTTATTTATTGATTTAATAGACAGGTAATTTATGTTTACTGATAATCTTCTTGTGGTTTTCGTTGTGATCTTAGGCTTATATATATATACTATAATAATTCTTATGTCACTTTTTATTCGCATTCTTTATCTAATTATGTTCTGTGATAATGTCATAGTGTATTTTGTAACATTTTCGAGTAAACTTTGAGAAGTATTTCTTACCCATTACTTTTTAATTCGTGTGTTATCGCGTCATTAGGGAGTTCCTTGGTCTGAAGAAGATATGAAAGATGCCCTAGAAGCAGTTCGTGTAGGAGAGATGTCTATTAATCAAGCTGCCATTCATTACAATCTTCCCTATTCATCACTGTATGGAAGATTTAAAAGAGGGAAATACGAAGATGGTCTACCACACCACGATTTCCTTCATCAGGAAATGACAATCGAGCATTATCCAGGAGATCCTCAGGCTCAGTCTCAGAATCAGCAGCCCCAGCAGCAGCAACAACAACAACAGCAAACACCTCAGCAACAGCAGCAGCCTCAAACTACTCCACAGCCTCATCCTCAGGAACCTACCCCTCCTCCTCATCACTCGCAGCCTCAGCCTCCACAGTCGCTTCCGGCGGGTCATCCTCCAGACCAGTATTGACTAGACGAAGGGAACACTGGCCGCCACAGCGCCGACGCCACAAATGACCGGCAGCCACCTCAGCCGCCGGTTGAACCACCGCGGGCGTCGGACAAAGAATCGCAGCAACCTCAACAGCCCCAACAGGAGAGTAGCAATTCGGGAAGTCAGTTGCCGCCTCAAACAGTCACCACAGCTTCTGGGCCAACACCTGACTACACTGAGGCTCCTGAAGCACCTGCCTCAGTTTACAGCGGGGATTCGCTTTATTCCCCAGCTGATGCTCATGCCCACAGTGCGCCACTCTACTCGCCGCCTGCTACGTTGTCACATGACCCATTGTATTCATCGGCAGCGGCGGCGGCAGCAGCAGCCGCACTATCAGCTCAGACGGCACCTTTACCTCCTCCGGCCGCAGGGGTCCAACCTCATTTACCTCAGGTTTACCCCGCCTATTATCCCCTTGAGTACCCCACACTTCGACCGGAGTACCGCTCGTATCAAACGTACACTCGCACATTATCTGAAGACTCCCGAGCACAATATCCACCACCATATCCTCCTTATCACTTCTGACGCTGTGGCCGCCAGTGTTCCCGCGGCACAACTTCAACAACTTGTGACACGGTCTCTTCCTCATTTCAAATCAAGTACGGCGAGGAAAATTCCCTCCCGCGACACTTACACAAGACCCGTTCTTTCAACAACTTAAGTTGTACTTGGAGCGGTATTTTAAGCATTTTGAGTAAGATGAACACGAACCTGAAGCGACCTCGGAGTGCATAATATATATATAATATATCTATTATACCGTATATATATATAACCTACTATATATATAATTATTATACTATACCTATATATGATCATACCCATATTATAACTAATATATAGCTATATAATTATAAATAATGATTATATATAATAATATATAATTATACAATGATATATATAGCCTACTATATTATAATATATTAGCTTTTGCAAACGCACTAATGAAAAAAAGGTCCATTTCAGTAAGCATTTCGCCATATTTTTTTAATAAAAGAATTTTAAGACGGTTAAGATCTTCTAAACGAGCTTACTATGGGCAACCGGGAAAAGTCTTTTTGACGAAAAGTTAGACTTTAAGTATAAATCACCAAACTAGTATTTTTAAAAAAGAAATTAAACCGAGAACCCGAGATTATTTAAATAATAATTTGTATACCAATCTACGTGCTGTGAAATTGAAAAATTAAGGTTCTTTGAAATTTCCAAACCGCCCGCCCACCCACCCAACCGCCCGCGCCGGGGTACTTGTATCTTGTAACTCATTTTTGACACCCAGCTGCAAATCGAACCCGCGCGCCCCACGCCCAGGCTCCAGTGTCACTATACTACCTACTATAAATATATATAGATATATACTAATATATACATATTAAGCCGATTATATATATATATATATAATTATAGATAATATAGCTATATTATATAGATATATATATACGTGTATTATTATAATACCATAGTATATGCACTATTAATATGTATTATTGTCTATACAAAAAAATCTTCTATACCACATACTAATCTCACCTATATTATAATTATAGTATATATATATATATATATGCCTATAATATAATATAATAAGTCCCCTAATATCATATATATATAGTATATATTATACTATATATATATATATAATATTTATACTAATATTATATAATAGAACCAACCCGGTCAACAGCCCGCGTGGTGCGGCACAAACAACGCGCGAGACGGTATTACAGCCGCATTTTGTACTTTGGTAGATTATTATTAATATATAGTCATCGTTATTAATATTATTATTATTATTATTATTATTATTATTATTATTATTAAATTTCTGGTAATGTTGAATAATTGTAAAGTGTAATCCATAGCTTGTCCGGGTTTTGATCAGGGAAATACAGATTATTATTATTCTTATTATTACTACTTATAAAATAAATAATAGTATTTAAAACGCCGCTGGAAATGTTTGAACAAACAGACAGGTATAGATAATGTTGAAACTGTGTTCATCACATTCAGGTAGAAATAAAAAAAAAATAAGCACATTTGTATAACATTTATTAATTAATTATTTTTAGGCTTCTTGAAATCCATGGTTTTCTGTTTTGATGAATCGAAAAATTATATGAAAATTTGATTAGTCGTTTATATATATATATAATAAGCAAAACCCATTCGCAAATCAGGTATTACGTGACCTCAAATCCGCTTACGATATTATATTCATTATTATTATTATTATCTCATTATTATTATTTCTGCTACTACTTTTGATTGTCATGTTCATATTTTTTTTTTGTTTATCAGAATTTTCTTTTTATCTCTGTTAACTTCTTAATTCTCTTTCAAATATTTTAATACAGTTATATATATATTTATATGTACGGGTGGCAAGGGTCCAGAATACGAGTATATATACTTACGGTCTCTTCCCAGTAATTAATATGGGTCTATAATTATATATATATATTATATATATATATAGTCACCATATATACTAGTGAATGAATAAATATAGCCTATAATACCTATACCAATTATGTATGTACATTAATATACTATATACCTCATAGATACTATATAGTTAAATAATATACTCTATATAATATTAAAAAAATTTTTCTTGATTGAAATTGCGTTTTTAAATATATATCTTTTTTTAATGCACTGATTATTCCCTCACTTAATACCGACGCGTCGGACGCGCGTCGCCCGTCCTTACTCTACTTATAGTATATTGATTATTATTTCATATTATTATTATGATTAATGTATATCTATGTATCTACTTATATTTATCTATAAAATTTTTAAGTAAAAAAAGAAAGAACTTTTAAATAAATTTCTTAATTAAGGTATTTAAATTATATACAATAATTTACGAGTATATTACAAATTAATTTTGGGGTTTTAGCAATTAATATATGAAATAGAATCAATTCTTTATTTTAAAAAAAAAAAAATAGAAAAAAAAAAAGATATATATTTTCATAAAATTTTTAAGTAAGATTTACTGTCAACCCAAGACTTATTTTGGAGTACTTTTTAAAACGTAAACGCTATACATTAATAAATAATTTATATATAGTATATATATATCTATACCTAACTCAACTCTAGCGTAATGCAAGTATCACCTCATATATATATATTATATAACTATGTTACTATATCAATAATAATATTATATAGTGAGCCACTACGCTATCTATATTATTTATATAATCAGTAGAAACTGTTGCTGTATTATTGATAGACTATTAAGTAGTTAGCCAATTTGCGCACGACAAGCTAGCTTTCCGTTTAGAAAAGCTCCTAAATGCTTAGCCGCAAACCGCTTTAGAATATGTTATATATATTATAGTATTACCTATATATATACTATATGTATATACATATATATATACTAAGTGATATATAAATACATATATATATAGTATACTTATATATATATTAGCTAAACAACATAATATTGTTTATATCTAATTTGAGCCCTTTATATATATGTTATATATAAGTATATATATACTACTATATATATACCTATATAGCACTGTACATTACATAATATATATAGTGATATATTTATATAGCTCACCTATCATAGTTAATAGTTAATATATATATATATATATATAATGTAAATATATATATAAATATATATATTCATAGATACTTATATATATATATCACTATATATATATAATATATAATATACCGTATATATAATGTATATAGGTCGATATATTACTATTATAGTATATATATATATATTCAAAACTACTATAATATATATATATATATAGCCTCACCAATTACTACAATAAATATATAGATATACATATTATATATATAATAATATATAATATATATATATATATATTATTATATATATAATATATATAGTGTGATGTGGTGTAGTAGTGATGATATAAGCACATCAAATATGAATTAAAACGTTAAAGCCACAATATTATTAGTAGCTACTTTGATTGTTTATTTATAAAGTGTTCTTTTATAATATTTTCATTTGGTATCCATTTTTTTTTTACTTCAGAAAGAAAAAAATGAGATAAAAATGAAATATATTAAAAAAAGAAACTTCTATAATCTAACAATAAAGGAGTACTAAGAATTATATTTTAACGTTATTCATCTTTGATGTGTTAAATATTGACCACACCACATACACTACACTCTATATTCTAGTATATTATATAATATCCTATATATTAGACTATATAGTCTATAAAACCCTAAGTTAGTATGGCTAGTAATATAAGTGGCAATTATACTAGCACACTTTCATTAATATCATATACCCCCGTATATATAGATATATGTATATATATATTTAAGTGTGTATATGTACCCTACTTACTACATCAAAACAATATATACATTAACTACATATACTATATATATGGGCCCCGCCTAGTCACTACTACCTATACTACTATACTATACTAGTATACTATAGTATACTACTCTCTCACTACATCTACTATAATATATATCTATAACTATACACCTATATAAAAAAATAATATATACCTATCACTACCCTATACCCTATATACCTTAACATAAAGGGGAGGACATTAACTATTAGTAGGCCTAATGTATATTATCTATATAATACCATTAATACATATAGATATACATATAGATAATATATATAGTGTATAATATATTATCTCCTTACAACTAAGTCATGCTAACTACAACTCTTAATATGAGACATATAGTAGTCGTTATGTAGTTTAAACTAAGTATTATAATATAATATATATATAGTATGTTATAGATTAATTATTACTATAGC
Source organism: Trachelipus rathkii (assembly GCA_015478945.1). Lineage (NCBI taxonomy): Eukaryota > Metazoa > Arthropoda > Malacostraca > Isopoda > Trachelipodidae > Trachelipus > Trachelipus rathkii. The sequence goes on along the minus strand of JABUQX010036094.1, from coordinate 6,323 downwards.
TAATATAGTTATATAATATATAGTATATAGTTATATACATAGGTAAGTCAAGTAGTAAATGATGGTGGTGATATATAAATATAATATATATAGTTCTATAGGCGCTAATCGCATGACGCTCTTCCTTAACAGAGAGTTAGCTTGTGAGTGCATAGCTGCCTTAGATATATCATATAAATCCTATAGATATATATATAGTGCACTATTTATAGATACGTATATGAAAGAATATACATAATGGAAACTGATAATATAAGTCCAAAGCTATCTTCATCAAATGGCGAAGCTAATGTCATATTCCACTCCGAAAATGAGCATTTGCACTAGCAAATGTGTGAAAGTATTACATAACTTATTGTATTAAAACTATCAGATATAACTTATCATACTGTATGTCTTTGTAGTTTTTTGAAAACAAATTTAGTATATAATAATATGTATATAGTATATATATATATTAGTATAATATATATATATAGTGTATATATATAATCATGCCTTTATTAATAATAAAATGAATATATAATAGTAAATATATATATATTTAATAAAAGACATCAAAAACAAATAATGAAAAACTATAGATATAACTTGATTATCATACTGTATGTCTTTGTAATTATACTTACTGATGTTGATAACCTAATAGATAATCTCAGATATCTACCTATGATCTGTAGATCAGAGGGTGAGTGGCCCAGCTTAGCTACCTAGCATATAATTATACTTCGTTAGTAGCAGTATTCAATGTGATTTAGATAATTTGCATAAAAATATATTATACATCGAAGTAATCCTGACGTAGAGAGGTCATAATCCGAGTGTAAATACTCGAGTTACAATTACTAATTCATTATATATAGATTAATTTACTAACACTCTCATGTTAAGATACGTTAATTCTTGCTTGTAGGCTATTATTATATTGTATCCACTCTCACTGGATATATTAATTATATGAATACCCCGATATAAGTTGCTTTAGATCACAATATATTATAACACTATCATTAAATAACGAGTTAACTTATGTAAACTGTATTCCTGTCATCCTTACTCGTCGGGTAGAACACAGATGACTTTTTGGTAGCATGAATTGTTACGTCCATCTATTGAAACTATGAAAAATTCTTCGTCTTTTTTTTGATGGTTGAGGACTTCTTCGGAACTATCATATATATATTTCCTTCGCACTTATTTCTTCCTATTATATTTTGGTCTCATAATAAGAGGTCTGTTGGTCCTGCGTCAAGTTGAGAAATACACTTCTAACGCTCCCCTTACACACACTTTTTTTGTTTTATTTAAAACATTGTTAATCCATATGCCTGTTGACCCCACACGCAGGGTGTCTTTAGTATATTATTGTATTTGAATTTAGATAATGTAATAGGGGATACTTACTACCTGTATAATAGTTTAGTATAAGTTCCGTGTTATATTGTAATGTGATTTTTATATTCTGGTTGTGTTGCATGTGAACTGAACATTAGTCCACTAACTATACATCTAGTATATAGTTGTCGAGAATTTTTATGTATTATTACATTATGGAATTACGTATGTCGGGTACTATAGTAAAAAAAAATATATTGAGCTACATATATTTTTAATAATTATCCTACTTGTGTGTACTTAAAGCTCTATAATACTAGTTACTAGTATATTGTAAGGTTAGTAGAGCTATAATCATTATTATATATTAGATAATATAGTATCAGATATAGTTTCATATAGATAACTATAGATATAGACAAGTTACTCCTTATAGATTACTAAATAGATATATATATACGCTTGATTATAGTTAAGTTCATGGAATGTGGACCACACCTTGGGATGTCAGAGAGAATATAAATAGGTGTAGGATATATGACAGTATACTATATATATAGTTGCTCGGATACTTCGTGTTTAAATTTTAATTACCCAATTGAATTAAATTAAGTTAAAAGATATTTATATATATATTTATATATATATCTATACTATCATTAATTAATGATATTATCTGTTTCTATAATATAATATATTTATGTTACTAAAAGTATATTAAATGAGTCTATTATATTATATTTATTATTAACTTAATTGTATTTTTAAATCGTTGACTAAAGAATATAAGAAGATATAAATTAGCTAAGTGAAGATAGTATTATAAATATTAATGATTTATATTTATTATAATATTCAAAGGACTCTTCTCGTCTAATATGTCTTTAGTTAAATTAACAGTATATAGTTAAGAGTATATATATCTTTTTCATGACTGATACTTTTACCACCTTTTGCTCAGGGAAATAGAAAAAGAACTAAAGTCATGAGTGAAAATTAACAAAGAGAACTTGTAGGTTGGTTCATACTATTATATAATAAAATATTCTTCTCGCTTCATCGATATCATTATGATCACCATAATATTATATGATTAAAATGTAAAGAAATTATTTTTTTTGCACTTCACAATTAATGTAAAATCGCTGGTTTATGGCATAATTAGAATATTTATAATATCGGTCGTGTTTTTCAAATTTGCTGCTCTCGTTCAGATACGATGATTATATTGTAAGTAATTTTAAATGATATTTAATGAGTGATTAATCTATAATTGCGGCTTAATTTATTCTAAATGCGTATATATGGTATAATGACCCTCCATATTGAGTACGGTATAATACTTATTAACAGTAAGTTCATTATACTATCATAATATCATATATAATAACCTACTCCTCCCTATATGGTAGACACGAGACGTGATGTTTATATGGGAGGAAAATATCACGTGTTGTCTCTTGTTTAAATGTGCTACCTTCTCCTTTCTCTCTCTCTCTGACCTCTCTAAATCTTTTTTTTGGAAATGAAATTTATGCACTGAAGAAGGAAATCTAGTGTCAATTTATTTTATATATAGTCATATTTGCTGTATATGTTTGACACTGTTTTACTCCCCTGTGTCACGTTTTCAGCGATGATGCCCATACTAATAGTATCTTATAGTAAATTATAATATATATATATATATATACTATATATATTTATATATATATATATATATATTATATTATATAATATAGTATTATTTGCTACCGGGGAATTAAAATTAAAATCTAAACTAAGTTAAGAAAATATTTTTTGGTTTGCTGCCATTGTACAAAAATGTTTTTAAGTTATTTGAATTTGTAGCTAGTAGTATATATATATATATATTATGAAATTATAGTATATATATTTATTATAATATAATATATATATATATATAGTATATATTATATTATATTATATTATTAATATATATATATATATATTATATATATATATATATTATATATATATATTATAATATAATATATAGTATATATATATTATAGTATTATATATATATATATATATATATATATAGTATATAATTACTATATATATGCTCTCCATTTTGTTATCTAAAGTTTTACTGTATTATTATTTATTATTATTATATTATTATTCTTCTTATTATTTTATTATTATTACTATATTATTCTTGATATGCGTAATTTTGCTCCTTAGTAAGTTTTAAATGATAAGCAAATAACATATTAAGTCTGTTAAGAATTATTATATATATATATATATATAGTATATATAATTAAATTTTAAATAAATATAAATATATATTTTAAATATATATCAATTCTATATATATATATATATATAAATTTTTTAGGTTACAGAAACTCTAGTTTTTTATTACTTGAACCAGCTAGTCTTGGGGAATTTAATATAATATGTTAAATAAATTAATTTTATTATTACTTGTGTCAAAATTTTTACGTTGTTACTTGGGAAGTTTTTCTCTTAAGTTTTTTCTTCTCCGTTCATCTCTACCTCAACTTCACAATAGTACGGAATAAAAGCGGAAAAGAATTGGTTCTTTGCTCTCCCGACTAGCTGGTTCGTCATTATTTGACATTTTTATTTCCGCTTATTTTTTCTGCCTCCCTCCCTCCCTCTCTCCCTCTTACTCAGCGTATATACATCAATATATACCTACCTCAATTGATTGCTATGATGTACTACAGAAAGATTTCTATGCAGAATCAAGGAAAGTATTAAGTTCATTAATTATTATTATTATTAATATTATATTATTATTTTCCTGATGTTTGTTTTTTTTTTTTTTTTTTTTAACATACTTTAGACTTACCATGAAAACGCCTTTTTATTTTGTTCAGTTAGATTGTAAATAAGGTATTATTATTATTATTATTATTATTATTATTATTATTATTATTATTATTATTATTAGGATGATGTACATTTCTTGGTTTTCTTTACAAAATTTCTATTAAATGTCTTATAAAAATTTATTCTTTTTTCATTTACCTTAAAAAAATTTAATTCTTTTGTCATTTACCTTGGAGCTGACCAAAATTTAATTTATAATTAATGATTAAAGAAATTTCGACGGACCAAAACATACAAGCTCTTGTTGAAATTTTTTGTAATTTAGCGTTCTATTATTAATGTTTATTTAGAAATTTTAAAACCAGTGTTACCATTGATATTTAATATTAACATCTTTTATGTTGTCCCAATGGTAGAAAAGGTCTGGAGCACATTTAAAATCCACCAGTTATTAAAAACTTTTACCCATTTCAAATGTCAAAGAATTCCGGTCTGGTGTTTGAAAATACAAATTAAATTAAGGGTAATTAATTTCATGGAATGGTGAATTTTTTTTTATTTTAATTTTCGCTAGTAAGGAAGTGACGTTAATATTAAATTTCAGTGGTAACTGGTTTAAAAATTATAAATGTTAAAGAAAAAAGTAAATATGTAATATGGAGGAAAATTATTTACCTAGCAAAAGGGGTTAGGTGGAAGTTACTTCCAACTTGCGGTTGCTTATACGAGGGTATTAGTTTAAAAAAAAAAAAAAAAACTACAATGGAGTCATTCTTGTCGAATTGCTTCATTTTTATATACTTATATAGGTTAAATTACCATTTGTGTATATTATTTTAAACTTAATATTTCGATTTCTTTTACAATATTTTGTTTAATACCGTTAAAATTTATTAATTACGTCAATTCTCAATGAACTAATTTAAAAAAAAAAAAAAATCACCGAAAAACTCATTTTCTTCGACTGAGTGACTGAGTCATCGAAAAAATGTTACTATATGGAACCGAATGTTTAAATTTATTTAATTTAGCGTTTTATTATTGATTTTTTAATATTTAGAATATTTGCATCTATTATAACAAATCCTTACGAACTGCTGGAAAAAAATGTATTTTTTTAACTTTATATGAAATTAAGGTCCGAAGTGAAAAAATTGTAGTACTTTAGACTTTACCAGTTGAGTATATGAAGACTGGTTTTCTCAGGACAGGAAAAGAGATGAGAATGTATGGAAAAAATGTCTAATACGAGTTTCTGTGGAAGGAGGTATGATTCGAGACAAAAAATCCTTTGCTATAGTGACAGTGTAATGAGCGATGCAATGGTTGGATGGCTAAAATAACATTAGGGAGAGTTGAGATTTGAAAAGACGAAAGGTAATTTTCTATCAGAGGTGAAAAAAATATACCCTAATATAAAATTTGGGAACGAGGGAAGGGTGATATCGCTTCGACGGGACCTCTGTCGTTTCAAATTTGTTCTTGAGTCTTAGAATTGAGAATGGTTCAACGGGGAATCGTCGAGAATATTGTTTCTTAGTCGCCACATGTGGTGGTTCGATTCTTGAGGGCCAAGCCTTTATTTTACCGTGTCTTATTCATATATTATATATATATATATATATATATATATATATTATATATATATTATATATACTATATTATTATATATATAAAATATTATATATTAATTATATATATATATTATAATATATAATATTTGATTTATATTTAGTCAAAAATTTAATAAAACTCATCGAAATTATTCTCTCTCTCTCTCTCTCCTCTCTCTCTCTCTCTTCTCTCTCTCTCTCTTCTCTCTTCTCCTCTCCTCTTCTCTTCTTCTCTCTTCTCTCTCTTCTCTCTCTCGCTCTCTCTCTCTCTCTCTCGCTCTCTCTCTCTCCATTACTCTCTCTCTCTCTCTCTCTTCTCTGCTCTCTCTCTCTCTCTCTCTCTCTCTCTCATCTCTCTCTCTCTCTCTCTCTCTCTCTCTCTCTCTCTCGTTCTCTTCTCTCTCTCCTCTCTCTCTCCTCTCTCTCTCTCTCTCTCTCGGCTGCTCTCTCTCTGCTCCTCGTTCATCTCTCTTCTCTCTGCTGTCTTCGTTTCTTCGTCTCTCATCTCTCTCTCTCTCTCTCTCTCTCCTCTCTCTCTCTCTTCTC
>JABUQX010036093.1:47500-52500 GCA_015478945.1 Trachelipus rathkii | reverse complement strand
TTTTTTATATTTTTGATACTTTTGGTTCCCACCATGAATTTCAGTGGCTAACGGACATGATTCCAAAAAGTTCGAAATTTTTATAAATAATTTTTTTAAAAATACATTTAATGTAAATATTGGACCTTATCTGTTTTACGACTCCGTCAGTTTTTGAATTTTTTTTTTTTTTTTCAATATATTTCTGAGTATATTACCTAAAAATCAATTTAACGTTAAGAAACATTTTCAAAAATAATATAGACCTTTTCCGTTTTACAACTCCGTCAGTTTTAATTTTTTTTTTAATTTTTTTTTTTTTACTAAAGGAATACCCAAGGGTAAACCGCAAAGATGGCAGGAGTCGGGGTCTCTCGGCCTTCCGGGGGAACTACAGGGTAGGACTATTTCCCCCCCTCCGGGAGGGTCCCGGAACCCCCGCTCTTTGGTATTTGGGTGTCGCGGGGGTTCCTCCCCCCCCCCCCTCGGGGTAGGAAAACCGTCCCCCCCTCTTCCCCCGTCGGCTCGAGCCCCCTAAATTTTTTTTTTCAGTTTTTTTTAAGTAATTTTTTTTTACATTTTTATAATAAGCCTTATACGCTGATTCCAAATATGTAATTGTTTTTTCTGTAAGTGTCGTACTTTTTGAGATATTTAATTTATGAAAAAAAAAGTTTTTTTTTTTTTTTTTTTTTATTTTTTTTAAAATTTTATACGCTGATTCCAAATATGTAATTGGTTTTTCTGTAAGTGTCGTACTTTTCAAGATATTTCATTTTTAAAACAATATTTAACAAAAATGTGATTTTTAAAAATTATTTAAAAATACTTCGAACTTTTGAATCATGTCCGTTACCACTGAAATTCATTGTTGGTATCATATAGTAGCAATATATTAAAAAAAAAATAAAAAAAAATTAAAACTGACGGAGTCGTAAAACAGAATAGGACCAAATATTGTTTTAAAAATGAAATATCTCGAAAAGTACGACACTTACAGAAAAACCAATTACATATTTGGAATCAGCGTATAAAGCTTATTATAAAAATGTAAAAAATAAAATAAAATAAAAAAAACATTTTTCATAAATGAAATATCCCGAAAAGTACGACACTTACAGAAAAACCAATTACATACATATTTGGAATCAGCGTATAAAGCTTATTACAAATATTAAAAAAAAGGGGGCTCAAAGCGGACGGACAGATGGGGGAACGTTTTCGCATACCCCGTAGGGGAGGGCGGAGGAACCCCCGCGACACCCAAAATACCCGGAGGGAGAAATGGTCCTACCCTGTCGTTCCCCGAAAGGCCGAGAGACCGACTCTGCCATTTTTGCGGTTTTACCCTTTGGTATCCTTTAGTTTAAAAAAAAAAAAAGTTAAAACTGGCAACCTTCAGGGTTTAAAAGGTCACCATCTTTTTTTCATGTCCGTACTCACTTAAATTGATTCTTAGGATCATATACTAGAAATATATTTAAAAAAAACACAAAAAAATTCAAAACTAACCCAAAGCGTAAAAGCAGGAAATGGTCATATATATATATATATATATATTATATATATATATATATATTAATATATATTTATATATAATATATATAGATATATATATAATATATAATATATATATATTATATATATATTATATATTATATAACATTTAAGGTCAGCCTCCCGAAAGCATCATGCATGTAACTAAAAAACTATAACAGCTACAGGAAAATAAATAACATTTTATTAATCAGGAGACATTTTTATCCATGAAATTAAAAAAAAAAAATATCGATTTTTTTTAAAAATTTAAAATAGTAAAATGTTGGAAAATTGTATCGATATTACCGTTTTCTGAGAATACGAAGAAGCTCGAGTACACCGAGTGAGCACGCAAAGGTGCCAAATGTTGAATTTTTTTCTTTTTTAACTAAAGGATATCCCACGGGTAAACAAGAACGATGGACAGAGTCGGGGTTTCTCGGCCTACCGGGGGACGACGGGGGACTTCGTTCCCCCCTCTGTCCCTCCGTCGGCTCGAACCCCCTAAAAAGGATATAAAAAGAAAACATTTTCTCCAAAGCGTAAAATTAAAATACTATTTGGTAACTCTTGCTCTCGTGAAGTAATGCATGGATTCAAGGTCAATCACACCGTACGCTTGCCAGATCTAACATTATAGTAGTATGTAAGGTGTTATTAATATATTATTAGAATAAAATAATTTTTTTTAAGTTTCATCGTGAAATTGCTGCTAAAATCAAAATGTTTTTTTTCCGTCGCTGTTATTTTTCGTTACATGCCACGACACCTTCGGAGGCTGCCCATTATATATTATATATATATATATATATAATATATATATATATATATATATATATATATATATATATATATATATATATATATATATATATATATATATATATATATATTATATATATGATATTACACCTGCGTTCAATTATATATATATATATAGTATAATATATATATATTATATATAAATATATATATATTATATATATATATATATATATATATATATATATAATATATAATATATATATATATATATATATATATATATACTATAGTATATATAATATATACAGTATATATAATATATATATATATATATATATATATATATATATATCATATAATATAATATAGATAGGTCCATATTTCGATGTAGTCTATATATATATAATATATAAATCCATATATATATATATCATATTTATATATATAAAAAAATTTAATATATTATATATATGTATATATATAATATATATTATATATATATATATATATATATATATATTATAATTATATATATTATAATATATATATATATATATATAATATATATATATATAATTATATTAATATATATATAATAATAATAATCAAAAAAATAATATTATATATACAATCCAGGGCTGCGGAGTCGTAAAATAAATTTTTCGACTCCGACTCCGATTCCGACTCCTTAAATTCAAATTTGGATTTTCGACTCCGACTCCGACTCCGACTCCATCTAAACAAAAATTTGCGACTCCGACTCCGACTCCGACTCCACTTAAACAAAAATTTTCGACTCCGACTCCGACTCCGACTCCAGCAGTCAAATTCAAAATTTCGACTCTGACTTAGCTTAGTGCTTACAAAGTTACAATAAAACATTTTTTTGTTTCAAACAATTTTTTTTCGCTTGCTTTTGAGAATAAAAAAATATACCACTTTTCCAATGAATCTAATCTCCAAATGCTATACGGTAAAGTACCATAAAGACATAAAGATGCAGGCACAACACATGACAAACAAATATATTTCAGTTTCGGAAACAAATGTATAACGTAATTATAATGCAATTTATTTTAATTAACAGTTTAATACTTTCAGTTTCAAAATAATACAAATAATAATAATAATAATAATAATAATAATAATAATTAATAATAATAATAATAATAATAATAATAATAATAATAATAATAATAATAATAATAATAATAATAATAATAATAATAATAATAATAATAATAATAATAATAATTAAATAATAATTAATAATAATAAAATAAAATAATAATAATACAAATTAAGAATTTATAAAATAATAATAAATAATAATAATAATATAATAATAATAATAATAATAAAATAATATAATAATAATAATAAAAATAATAATAAAGCAATTAACAGAATTCCGCTTATGAAATAAAAAACAAGAATTTCTGACAAAATTAAAAGAACTGGATTGCCTTATTTTAGGATATATATATATGATAAAATATATATATATATATATATAATATATATATATATATATATATATATATATATATATATATATATATATATATATATATATATATATATATATATATATATATATTATATATATATATATATATATATATATATATATTGCCTAAAATACACAAAAACTCAGAAAATTCACCTTTGAGACCTGTAATATCTATTTGCGGAACGGTTACACACGAAATTGCCCAATATCTGAACAGCATTATCCGACCATATTTTAATAACTCTTTCATAGTTAAATCAAATAATGAAACATTATGTAAATTATCAAACTTAAAACTTGAAGCCACTAATATATTTGCCTCACTTGATGTAGAATCTTTGTTCATAAATTTACCGGTTCTTGATACGATTGATATAATAATTAACGAAGTGTATCACTCAAATAACCTACCCCTACCAGATATCTCAGAACAACATATGAGAACCTTTTATTAATTTGTTGTACTCAAACACCGTTTAAATTTAAAGAAAACATATATCTACAAACTGATATCTACAGTCTCGATAGGCCCATGTGGCTTTTTACTGTCTCTATATTCCTAATTCCTAATGATGGAGTGCCGATGGGCTGACCACTTGGACCTACATTTGCTGACTTCTATATGTCCAATCTGGAAAAACAAAATCCTTCGTGAAACAAACAACTTTAACCCCGTATTTACATAAGGTATGTCGACGACACCCTCACTATTTTTAGGAACATAGATTATATACATCAGTTCATCAATAGTATTCAAGAGTTGTCATGCTTAAAATTCACATACGAAACTTAGGTTAATAATGCTATCTGTTTTTTAGACATCAAAATCAATGTTAATTCTGGCGGCTCATTATCTACAGGCATACATGTCAAACCCACTGATAATGGTCTGTATATGAACTATGGATCCTATTCACCGACTATTTATACCAAGTACTAAGGCAAATTTTTCTTTCTGCACATCATTCATCTCCGCTTGCTTTTCGAATAGTAACAAAAATTCTTCAATATCATTGGTCTTGAAAAATATCAGTTGAAAATTTATACTATTGAGCTCTATCGCATATTTTATAAAGCCATCACCTAGCTTTGTGGAAGAGAGATGTCTATGGTCACCACTCAGGATTTCTTTTATTCTATTCCACTTGGAAGTGCCTTCGTTTAATATTTTTAATTCTCACCTCAAAACTGAAAAACACCTCAA
>JABUQX010036093.1:37500-45000 GCA_015478945.1 Trachelipus rathkii | reverse complement strand
TATAATCTAACGATTATATTATCTTGAGAAAAGTTTGTTAACTTTAAAAAGTTATTTTTCTCGTTACTCGTTAAAAGTTAAAACTTATATCGTTCGTATTTAGTCAGTAGACTAGTTTAAACTTTCATCTCGTATATTAAAATTTCCTACGTTGGAAATTCTTCAATAATTTATTTATATAGTTTGTGTGTTGCTTTTTTCAATATTCTGAGAAAGAAAAAATATTTCTCATTAAAAAATCGTCTTTCGTACAAAACTGATTAGTTTTGTTTAAACACACACATTATATATTCTGCAGAAGTAGTTTGTGCGTTGAAATAATCTGCATCGAATCAAAAATATTCTGCAGATTAGACCTATAAATTAAAGATTTTCAATATATGTATATATATATATATATATATATATATATATATATATATATATATATATATATATATATATATATATATATATATATATATTATATATATAATATATATATATAATATTTTATATAATTTTATATTATACATAAAGGTCATATATTCACGCATATAAATTCTGCTGCGTTTGTGGAGAAGTCGGTCTCTTAGATATAATTTTGTAGTATTTTTTTAGTTAACTGTCCAGATATTAATATATATCTGGATTGTTTCAAATAATCGAGACTTCTCCTTTCAAATATATTAAATATTTTTGCGTTATATATTTTTGCGTTATAAAAAAAATATATATATATATTTCGGCAATTTAGTATCTTTGCGGTAATTATTATTTTGGGTTATTTGGGTATTTTATATTGTCCTTTCGCAATCATTGCCTATTAAATCATAGGTGGTGGTATATATCGTGCGTTTTGCTCATATAATAAGTAGCATTTTTTTTGCGTTTTTTTGCGTATTTTTTGCTTTTGCGTTTTTTTTTCAAATATTCATTTATTAATATGTCTCTTTTTGACGACGAATCACTCCGACAAATCGTGTCGGAGTTGGAGGACAGTGTTAGTGAAGAATTTGGGAGGGAGGACAATAACACTCTCTCTCCAGAAGAATTAGTCGACCTCACGAAAGAGGTTAAGTCAAAACTGTCCCCTATTAAGAGACTGAGAGCTGTGATAAAAAGAAAAATCACGCTCCTTTTCAAAAATCTTCTCGATCTTTCTGCCACAGAAAGCCATGAAGATAGTCATATCGTCTCCTTAAAATTAAAAGAAATTAAATCAAAATTGGAGGAAGTTAAAAACTTTGATGCTCTGATCGAAGAAGTCATCACAAAATCCTCCATCCTTCAGCATGACTCGTCTATTTTAGACGAAGAAATAATCGAATCGGTACAGTATCATACACAGAATGAAAAACTTATCTGGCGTATGACACCGCGTTTTAGTTCACCATCTCCTTCTCCGTCTGCTCATACTGCAGCTTTTGAAGCCTCTCATGAAGACGGAATATCACGTCAAGAGATGCAGAATATAATCAGAAATATTCATGCATCTAAACAGGAAGTAAAAATCCCTGCAATAAAATGTCAAGAGTTCAGGGGTGAGGGGGACCGGCATTCTTTCCGCTCGTTTATTCTGTCCTTTCAAAATGTTTATGGGGCCAGAAAAGACATTTCTAGCGCTGCAAAATTGCAGTATTTAAAGTCATTGTTATCAGGCAATGCGCTCAAAGATATTGAGCATTTAACTAATGTCGACTCCAATTTGGAAGTCGCTTTCGAAATATTAAAGAGCCTTTACTTAGACGAATCATATATTATTGATTCTCTGTTTCATAAAATCGATTCTGCGCCTATTTTAGAGAATAATCCTGAACATATTCGTATATTCCTGTCTGAAGTGAGAGCATATATTCATGAGCTCAAGGAGTTTGGACTCGATTTCTTTGAAGAGCCTTCGGCGGGCTGTAAGCTCATGAGTCATATAATCGTGGACAAACTTCCAACTGGCTTTCTTCGCGAGCTCAAATTAATCACACAGGATGAATATCCTTCCGTTAATATAATCTTGGAGCATTACGGTAAAATAATCAAGTCTATGGAAAAGGGGAGGGGAAAAAATAAATCTGCCCCTAAAAAGGGATTTGAGCGTAATCGTGCACCTTTTGAGCATAAATCGGCTAAATCGTCAGCTTTTAACGCTTCCTCCAAAGAGGATAGTTCGAAATCTATTTTGTATAAACAGAAGATGAAACAGAACGCAGTCAAAAGAGTGGGAGATTTAAAAATTCTTCTAAATCATTTATTTCGAAATGTAAATTTTGCAACAGAAATCATCGCATGATTTCTTGTGAAGTATATTCCTCCAAAGAGGATAGTTGGAAAAAAATTTAAGTTTATAAACATAAAATGAAAGAAATTTTAGTTAAAACAAAATGTTTTAAACAGAATAAGCAAAAATAAATAAGTTTTAAAAAAAAATATATAGATTATTTTAAATAAATAAAAATAAAAATAAATAAAACTATAATAAATAAATAAATAACTAACTTTTAACAAAATATAAATATAAGGAATAATAGAAACGTAAAAGAAAATACATAACAAAACGAAATGTTTATATTAAACATGTAAAAAATGTAAATGTCTTCCAACGAGGTTTAGAAAATGTTACACATCTGCTTGACATCATAGAAATAGCAGTCATGTGATCAGTAAGTTAGTACGATGATTGCCAGGCTAATGTATTAAGTAAAGTGTCTATAATTATTGTGTGTTTCAAGATAAGTCGTGTGTTGTGAAATGTGTGTGTGTGTGGTGTGTGGTATGGTATGTTAGATTTGTATATGCATATACATAATATAGTTGAGTATAATGATACATAATAATAAAATAATGAATTAATTAATAATAGTAATAATAATAAATAATAAATAATAATAATAATAATAATAATAATAATAATAATAATAATAATAATAATAATAATAATAATAATAATAATAATAATAATAATAATAATAATAATAATAATAATAATAATCATATAAGTAACTAGAAACTATGTTTAAGATAAAAAACAAATGTTAAGTAAGACAATGGGAACAAAAGTTAATAATCTCGTCACCCCTGCCATTGTGTCACAAAGATATCCGGAACAAAGATAATAAATTCTCTGTTTACCCTTCTCATGTGTCAAAAGATATTAAAGTAATGAGTCACTTCCCATTTCATTTGGCTGTCCGGTGATGCATACAAATACATTCTCTGATGGCTTACCCTTTAAGCGTACAAATTGCGTAATGTTTAGGTGTCTGGTAGAGAACAATTTACCAACCAATGTTCATACGGTTGTGGACCTGCATCCAAAAGTGATCGCATGCGTTATTGGTGTTGTGAGATCTTATGTGGAAAATAATAATAATAATAATAAATAATAATAATAATAATAATTATAATTAATAAATTAATGAATTAATAATAATAATATAATAATAATATAAATAATAAAAATGAATAATAATAATAATAATACATAAATAATAATAATAATCAATAATAATCATAATATAATAATAATTTAATTAATATAATAATAATAATCAATAATAATAATAAATTAATACATAATAATAATAAAATAATAAACAATAACAATAACAATAACATAATAATAATAATTAATAATAATAATAATAATAATAATACATGAATACATAATAATAATAATAATAAAAATAATATCATTAATTTATTAATAATTAATAATAATAATAATAATAAAATAATATAAATAATAAAATAAAATAATAATAATAATAATAATAATAATAATAAATAATAATATTTAATAATAATAATAATAATAATAATAATCTAATAATAATAATAATATAAATAAATAATAAAATAATAATAATAATAAATAATAATAATAATAATAATACTCTTTTGTCGCGTGTGTGTATATAAAGATTCAGATTGCTATGAATGCTTTGCTGTTTAATTGAAATTCTAATTTTAGTTACCTTGTTAATGAATGCTGTATGTCAGTTAGGCTAGGATGAGATAAATTTTTGTTTAGTTTTCAATATTTAATGTAAAATTAACATTAATATTTTAGAGATATGTTTGAAAAAGTGATGTATATTTTCATTTAACTTGAACGTATGATATATTTAACAACAAACAAAGCAACAACAACAACAACGAATAACATAACAACAGGCAACATCACAACAAACGCAACATTCAACAACAAACAACATCAAACAAACTGCAACAAATTGCAACAAACAAACGCGAAATTTCAACAACAACAGCGTACAGCAAAGAATTATTTTATATGTTATACAAAATATGATTGAATCAATAGATCAATCAGATCAATAGATCAATAGATCAATAATCATGGATGGGTAGGAGGATAGAAGGGGTGGTTTGATTTACTGATTTACTTGATTTACGTTTTAGGTATGTAAGAATGCAAAATTTTTTTAAGTTAATAGACATAAAAAGAATAAATTTTTAGTAAAAAACAAAATGTTTAAAGAAACAAAACAAAATAAATAAACGTTTTGTGCTATGTTTATACAAAATTTGACTTGAATCAAGTAGATCAATAGATCAATAGATCATGGATGCAGGAGGGTGGCTGAGGAGGGCAGTTTAATTTACTGATTTTCGATTTACTGCTTAGGGTATGTAAAACATATAACAAATTTTATAAAAAATATGACTTGAATCAATAGATCAATAGACCAATAGATCAATAGATCAATAAATCATGGAAGGGTAGGAGGAAGTTGGCTGTGATGGTACTTTGATTTATATTACTGATTTACTGATTACTGATTACTGATTTACTGATTTACTCATTTACTGATTTACTGATTTAGGGTATGTAAAATATGACTTGAATCAATAGATTCAATAGATCAATAGATTCATAGATCAATAGATCAATGGTGTTAGGTAACACCTCTATAGATTTACTGATTTACTGCTTTAGGGTATGTAAAAAATACATTTTTTTTAAGTTATAAACATAAAAAGAATAAAAGTTTTGTTTTGTTATACAAAATATGACTTGAATCAATAGATCAATAGATCAATAGGATCATAGATCAATAGATCACGGATGGGGTAGGAGGTAGTTTGATTTACTTGATCTTACTGGATTTACTGCTTCCTAGGTATTAAAAATGCAATTTACGTTATAAACATAAAAATGAAAAATTTTAGTTAAAACAAAATGTTTATAACAAATTAAACAAAAATAAATAAAAGTTTTTAAAAATATATAGATTCTTTTTTAATTAAAAAATAAAAATAAATAAAACTAAAATAAAATAAGTAAATAACATTAACTTTTAACAAAATACATAAGAAAACGAAATGTATATATTAAATATGAACGACCTTAGGAAATTCAAAGACATGTCGGCAATTGACTTGATATATATATATATATATATATATATATATAAATATATATATATCCCGACCTCTAATATATATATATATATAATATATATATATATATAATATATATATATATATAATATATATATATATATAATATATATATATATATAATATATATATATATATAATATATATATATATATAATATATATATATATATAATATATATATATATATAATATATATATATATATAATATATATATATATATAATATATATATATATATAATATATATATATATATAATATATATATATATATAATATATATATATATATAATATATATATATATATTATAATATATATATATATTATTAATAATACTATATATATAATTATATATACTATATAAATATATAATATATATATATATATATACATATAATAATATATATATATATATATTATATTATATAATATATATATTATATATAGTATATATATATATATATATTATATATATATATATATATTATATATTATATATCTTACTATCTTACATCCGCTCCCAGGAAGGCTCATTATGAGCCTGTCAGCACGGCCAACCTCTTCTTCCACTCCCTTCTATCTTCCAAGACCCGTTCTTCGATCAGCTGAATCATAGATGGCATTTGATGTCTTCTCAGCGAATCTTCTACGGAGTCCTTCCATTTCTTCCGTGGTCTTCCCCTTGGTCTGCCTCCTTCTGGTCTCCAGTCCCACCTCCTCCTGGCCACCCTGCCACGCTCCATCCTTTCCAAATGTCCCCACCACCTTAGTCTTGCTACATCTACTTTGTTAGTAATAGGTGTTACTCCTATATCTTCTCTAATTCTTTCGTTTCTAACTCTGTCCTCCTGGTCTTTTTCGGCCATCGCTCTCAATACATTCATTTCAGCAGTCTGCACTCTGCTCTCCTCTCTTGTTGTCATACTCCATGTTTCCGCCCCATACAGAAGAACCGGTGTTAAAATACTCTCGAAAATTATCTTCTTCACCTTCCCTCCAATCTCATTATCCCTGATGATAGGATACAAAGCTCTAACTGTTCTCCCGTACTTATCAATTCTGCTCGCAATCTCCAAGGCACTTCCTCCTTCTCTACCAAACATTCCCCCCAGGTACTTGTATTTCTCTACGTTTTTAATCACAACACCATCCACCTCCACCACCAACTCTTCTCCCTCCTCTCTACTAACTATCATAATTTCTGTTTTATCTACGTTCATGCACAGGCCCGCTTCTCTCAGTTTACTATCAAAAGCCAACACCACCCTCCTCAGTTTATCTCCGTCTTCACTCCAGCACGCCAGGTCATCCGCATAAGCCATCACATCTCCATCCAAGTCATCCACCTCCTCCCTCACTGCCCTAATTACCACATCCAAATATGCTACAAACAGAATTGGTGACAATACACTTCCCTGCTTAACGCCAGCTCCCACCTCAAACCATTTCTCGTTTTCATATCCCGTTCTTACATTACATTTGTCATTTTTATACATACTCTCCAGAGCCTTTCTTAAGTAACCACCCACTCCGTAATCTCTCTCTAAAACCTCGAACAATTTCTTCCTAGGTACCGAATCGAATGCCTTTCTCAGATCTATAAATGCGATGTATGCCTTTTTGTTGTATTCTATTATCTTTTCCGTTATCATTCTCAGGGCGAACATAAGATCTGTGGTGCTTCTATTCGCCCTGTACCCATACTGCTCCTCTCCAAGTCTGGGTTCCACAATTGCCCTCACTCTTCTTTCAAGTATCCTTTCGTATACTTTTGCCAGATGGTCCAATAACGAAATACCTCTGTAATTATTACATTCACCCACATCTCCCTTTCCTTTATATATTGGTATAATGATGGTTTTCCCCATCCCTCTGGAACCTCACTTTCTCTCCAGCACTTGTTGATAAACTTCAACACTGCTTCCTTCACACACTCTCCTCCCTCTTTTATTAATTCTATGGGCAATCCATCTTCTCCCGGGGCCCTTCCATTGTTCATTTTCCTTAAGGCCTCCTCCAGCTCTTCCCTGGTAATTACCCCTGCTTCCTCCCCTGGTCTCACTTCTTCTAACTGCTCCTCCATTTCCTCACCCTCCTCACC
>JABUQX010036093.1:17500-25000 GCA_015478945.1 Trachelipus rathkii | reverse complement strand
AAGCCTAACGAGAGTTAGGCTCGAGCGTGATGACGTAATCTCGTCGGAGACGAGATTACGTTAGGAAATCGAATCTGAGTCGAAAAACGATCCCTGTAAGGGATCGTTTTTTTACGCACTCCGACTTCGGATTCCGCCGAGGTTTCTTCTTCGCATCCGGTTCTGAGTCCGATATATATCTACATGGGTTAGAGTTAACGTATCGCTTTCAAACTTGGTATATGTTCTATGAAGGTGATAAACTGATCCCTGGCGAGTTTTGGTGACCGTAGGTCACCCCTAAGGGGGGTGCTGTCCCCTTAGCGCCAAGGTCAAATTCGTCCTGAAAACCATGTTAGGCTTAACGTATCGGGCTAAAATTTGGATGTGAGCTATATGATGACGTAATCTCGTCGGAGACGAGATTACGTCACTCTGCATCCCGTAAGGGGGGAGCGCTTCCTCCCTTAAAAATTAAAATGATCGTAGAAGACTGAAACTCAGAGAAAGGCTGGAGGATTCGGAGTCGGAGACGGAGTTGGAGTTGGATTCGGCTTCGGAGTCCAGGGACCCCACCGGAGGGTCCCCCTTTGAAAATAGAAGAAGAAATGCATGGAATGCAGAACAGAGGAAGAAGAAGAAAGGAAGAATGAGGAATGAAGAAAGGAGGAAGGAAGAAGAATGAAGAAGGAGGATGAGGCTGAGAAGGATTCAGAGTAGATACTGGCACCGGTGCAGGAGCCACTGCGGTGCCGAGTTAATAAACATTCGTATAACAACAATGTTGGTGTCCTTATAAGGGTTATCGAGGTCGTAGAGTTCGAATATGATGGTTATAAGTCCATGTAGGGTGTCTAGGACCCCCCATTAAGGGGGTCCCGACTGAAAAAAGAGCACAGAGTGCAAAACAGAGACCGAAGGAGGAATGAAGAAAGACGAAGGAAGAATAAAGAGGGAAAGAATGAAGAAGGAGTCTGACTCAGAGGAGTACGAGTTGACAGCTGCACCGGTGCGGGCACCGCTGCGGTGCTGAGTTATTAAATATTTGTGTAATGATACAATGTTGGTGTCCTTATATATGTTATTGGGTCTGTAGATTTCGAAAATAATGGTTTCAGAACCATCAAGAAATAAAAAATAAATAAATAAATAAATAAATAAATAAAATTTCTTATTCTTTTTGTTTATAACTTACAAATTTACGTTTTTACATACCCTAAAGCAGTAAATCACTAAATCAAACCACCATCCAACCACCCTCCTGTCCATCCTTGATCTATTGATCTATTGATCTATTGATTCAAGTCACATTTTGAGTATCATTTTTGGATAAACATAACATAAAATCAAGTTCTTTATACAAACATCAAACAATATATGTTGACGTAACAAAGTTTTCACATTAATAAAGCTTACTTAGTATCATCTGAACTATGAATATAACCCACAACGACAAACTTAGCACATCTTAAACAGGAATAAACTGTTAACGTTAACAAAGTTCCACACTTAACAACAGTAAAGTAACTAATATAGCATACAAAGACGTAACCTATTCTTACTTTTTCAAGCATATCTCTATCATATTAACGTTAACCTTACCCTGACACTGTAACATCACATTAATAAAGCTTACTTAGCATCATCTGAACTATGAATATAACCCCCAACGACAAACCTAACACATCTTAAACAGGAATAAACAGTCAACGTTAACAAAGTTTCACCCTTAACTACAGTAAAGTAACTAACATAACATCCAAAAACGTAACTTATTCACACTTGGTCAAGCATGTCTCTAACATAACAATGTTAATCTTACAATGACACAGTAACATTTAGCAAAAATTTACCATAACTATGCGTAATTATCATACAGACCAACGAAAGTATGCTAACGTAACAAAGTTTTCACATTAAGAAAGCCACCGTAACATGATCAGAACTAAGAATATAGTATATTACGACAAGCCTGACACATCTTAAGCAAGAATAAACTGATAACATTAACAAAAGTCCCAACTTATCAACAGTAAAAGAGTCAATAAAGCGAACATAAGCGGGAAGTAAAACAAGTTTTCATTTTTATAACATATAATTTTCATTGAAAAGTGCGTTATATAAATACATAAAAACATATAAATACATAAAAACATAAGTTTATTTTAAATATATTAATTCATCTAATCAGAGAACATAGGATTCAAGTTGGGTACGTTCTATATATCTCTCTAAAGATTCAACACCCTTTGAAAGGATGTAAGTATAAAGGCCTTCAGCAGCACTAAACCATTTTTCGGCATATTTTGATTCAGCAGCACTCATTCTCTCATACAAGAGAGAAGTAAACTCTTCCAAGCTGATAGTTATTAAAGCATTCCTGTATACTGCATTATACGGGAAACCACATGTTTCGATGTAAATATCATAGATTACACCATGTGCTATATGTATTATGTCCTCAAGTATGTCAACATCGTTAAGATGCGATGTTAATTCGTTTTTTATTTTAAGCAATGCTGTAATATTTTCAGGTGTTCGAACTGTGAAACCTATACATGTGCGATAGAAGGTCACACAATCGATGGGTTTCCAGTAGTTGCGTACATCAAGGGTTTTAATATTGTCACACGATGAGAACACAACGTCTATTCTACTAGAACCACTTATGTTGTCTTCCCAGTTAGATATTTCACTAAACGTTGATCTTTCGGATAACAAACACTTATCCTCTATCCATGCAGCAGCGATGTCGATAATCTTGATGAATCCATCAGCACAAACGAATAAAGGTCTATTATTTGACCCTTTGGCAGAAATACAAGCAACGTAACGACTGCCATTTGGTTTACGATTAAATATAAATGACACATCATTGGGAATAACGAAGCTCCTCGTGAAGATATCAACAACAGGTGTAGAGATGCGAGGAGATGTCATCGTACCAGTACAACGAAAAAATGTCCTACTGACGGAAATCGTAAGCGTAAACAACCCTTATAGGTAATGAGATTCTTTCTTTCAACCAATCAGAAGAAAGTAAACAAGAATACAAGTACTAAACATTGAAAATGAATATTTTAGCTATAACTTTGAAAAAGTGTTGTATATTTTCATTTAACTTGAACGTAAGACATCATCAACAACAACAACAACAACAACAACAACAACAACAACAACAACAACAACAACAACAACAACAACAACAACAACAAAAATAAGTTCTTTATATACCAACCGACGAATATATGCTAACGTAACATTGTTTTCACATTAATAAAGCTAACATAGCATTACCAGAACTAAGAATATAAGGTGCAATGACAAAACCTAACGCACCTCACCCCCGAATAAACTACTAACATTAACAAAGTTCCATACTTAACAACACTAAAGTAGCTAGTACAGCGTACAAAACGTAACCTATTCACACTTTTTCAAACATATCTCTAACATATCATTGTTAATTTTACATTAACACTATTGATTTACGTAGCATTTCGAGTATCATTTCGGATAAACATAACACAAAAATGAGTTCTTTATATACTAACCTGCGAATATAGGCTAACATTACAATGTTTTCACAATAATAAACCTAACATAGCATCATATGAACTAAGAAAATAATGTACAATGACAAACCTAACACAACTTACGCACTAATAAACAGCTAACATTAACAAAGTTCCACACTTAACACCAGTAAAGTAACTAGCATTGCATACAAAACGTAACCTATTCATACTTTTTAATAAGTTCTTTATATACTGACCCGACCCATGAATATATGCTTACGCAACAAAGTTTTAGCATCAATAAAGCTAACATGTCACAACCTGAACTAAGAATATAATGTACAAATGCAAACCTAACATACCTAGCGCATGAATAATCAGCTAACATCCTGAAAATTCCCTACTTACCAAAGGTAAAGTAGCTAACAGATCATACAATACACGATATGTTCCCACTTTCCCCGCATATCAGCAACAGGAAAAGACGTATCATCTAACAAATTCCCTTAAAAAAGTTACCAATCTATCAAAGATACCGGCATCTTGAACTATGAATTGACACTATCATCATCAAAGTATCACTCATCTCGAGTATAACATCATTTTGAACTATGAATAAACGTAGACATTAGCAAAATTCTTGGGCAAACCTAACATTACTCAACAAAATCTTAACCTAGGCCCACGTTTCTAACACATCATCGTCAGTTAACACAGTAATATCTTACAAAACTCATCATTTCTCTAGTAAATCAGTGTTAATTTCACACAGTCATAGTAATACTTAACATAACGTACCTAACTTACGAATAAACAGCTTTCATTAGCCAAGAGTATCTAAAGCAACACCACCTCCCGAGAGAAAACCCAATGGGATGCGCACCTTGAAAGGGTGTGAATCCCGAGAGGGGGATCACCCCGAAGGGGTGTAAGTGGGCATTACCCCTCCGAAGGAGGGGTAAGGCCTCAGCCCATCCCCGCCCCCCTTTCAGAAAATATCAGTTCAAAACTGGTAGATTTGGTAGAAGCGCATCATACAGAGTCGATTTGATAGCGCTGTAAGCACTGTAAGCACTACTTGGAGATCACCCCAGAGAGATGCATGAAGACCCATCTCGGGGTACCCTGAAGGGGGTGTAAGCGGTTACATAAGGGCACAGCCCAGCACAGATTACGCTGACGTAATCTCGTCTCCGACGAGATTACGTCATCACGCTCGAGCCTAACTCTCGTTAGGCTTAACTCAATCTCGGGTTTGGAAAGCCAAAAGGGTATAAACGAGGGCGTAGCGGCTACGCTCTCGGGGGTGACCACCCTCTATATACATCCTACAGACTTGAAATTTACACGGATTCGAGCTTATCCCATATATAGATTATATTCCAAGTTTAAAGCAAATATCTCTTATACTTTTTGAGAAAAAGCTGGTCGAGGTGAGACTGTTCCACAACTACTCCTCTCGTCTTCAGCTTTCCGATTCTATCCTTGTCGATCTGGATGGGATTTCCCGGTGGTGTCACCGCAACCTTGTAAAATTCAACTCTTTAAAAACTCAACTTCTCTACATCTCCCTCTCAAAAACACCTCCCAACTTTCCTATTTCCTTCGACGGCTCTAACGTCTCTCCTGTGAATAACATAAACATTCTTGGTCTTAACATAAACAATAAATTGTCTTGGAAACCTCATATTTCAATGGTTGCTAAGGTGGCCTCAAAGAAACTGGGAGTTCTGTTCAGGTTGCTGGAAATTTTTTCCTCTGTACAGCTGCTCCAGTTATATAAGAGCCTTAATCGCCCTTGTATGGAGTACTGTTCTCACATTTGGGGGAGCTCCGGCTCCACCCATCTATTGGATAGGGTTGAGTCTAAGAAGCTAAGAACTAATAAACTGTCCCCTACTTTCAAACTCTCTTGACCCTCTATCTCTGCAACGTGACGTTGGCGCACTATCTCTTTTCTATAGGTACTACAACGGTAGATGCTCAGGGGAGTTGGCCGCTCGTATTCCACCTCCATTGCGTCGCCCTCGCAATACAAGAGGTGCCATGCTCTCGCATGAATTTTGCGTGAGTATTGAGAACCCCAGACTTGTTCGTTGTGGTGCCTCTTTCTTTCCAGCTACTTCTGTTCTGTGGAACTCCTTGCCTTCTTCTGTTTTTCCAACTATATTTAATCTTCCTCTCTTTAAAGCCCACGTCTGCGCTCACCTGAGAGATTTGCCTTAGGCTGGGATTGGGTGGTTTTTTTCCATGTTTTATTTTCCGCCCCCTCCTTGAAAAGGGCTCGGCCCATGAGTGGTGGTTAACAGTAAAAAAAAAATAAAACATTACGATAAAAAAGGAAATTTTTTTTAATTTTCTCTCTCTCTCTCTCTCTCTCTCTCTCTCTCTCTCTCTCTCTCTCTCTCTCTCTCTCTCTCTCTCTCTCTCTCTCTCTCTCTCTCTCTTATATATATATATATATATATATATATATATATATATATATATATATATATATATATATATATATATATATATATATATATATATATATATATATATATATATATATTAATTGAAAACATCCGCATCCACATCCACATCCACGGATGTGCAATATTAAATATCGCATCCGCGGCCTATTAATATTTGACATATCCGATACATCGCTAATATAATATATATATATATATATATATATATATATATATATATATATATATATATATATATATATATATAATATATATATATATATATATATATATATATATATATATATATATAACTAGATAGGTTATTTATATATATAAATATATTCAAATACAAAATAATAATATATATATATATATATATATATATATATATATAATATATATATATACATATATATATATCTTTCCACACATAACTATTTAAATATATATATATATATATATATATATATATATATATAATATACTATATATATATCGTTAGCAGCTGTCGTCTGAAATAGTCGCATTAAAACAGCTGGGAAGAGAAATGAGAGAAGCAATAGGAAGGAACTGTGGAAAGAAAAAAGTCGCTGGGGGTAGGAAAAAGAAGACGGCATGGTGGAATGAGGATGTTAAGAACGCAGTGAAGCTCAAAAACAAAGAATATAGGAAATGGATGAAGACAAGAACGGAAGGGAACAGGATAGAATATGTAAACGCAAGAAACCATGCAGAGGATGTAAAAAGAAGAAGTATGGACATTACTTGGAGAAGAATAGGAAGAGAACTGAAAGAGGATACGAAGGGCACGGGAAAACTTTTATATGGAATGGCCAAGAGCATGAGAGGAAATAAAGAACCGGAAATGCATACGGTTCTGAATAAGGAGGGAGAACCTCTTCTAGAGGAAGAGGAGGTGACGGAAAGATGGAGCGAGTATTTCGAGGAATTATTGAACGTAGAGGAAGGGGAGGAGGAAATGGATGAAATACCCCTGAGAGTAAGACAAGAACATGAGGAAATTAGAATGATAGAGATAGAGGAAGTGAAAGAAGCAGTTAAGATATTAAAAAATGGGAAAAGTGCAGGATACGATGGACTGAATAATGAACTATTCAAAACAGGAGAGGGAATAGTAATCTGTCCGATACATAAGAAGGGAGATAAAAGAATATGCGGAAATTATAGAGGAATAGTATTGTTGGTGGGGGTGAGTAAAATATATGAGAGGATCTTGGAAAAAAGATTGAGGATGGAGGTCGAGGACAAGATTGGAAAATGGCAGCACGGTTTCAGACCAGGAAAAAGTACTACTGACCTAATATTTTACATGAAGATGCTAACAGAGAAAATCATAGAGTGGAATGAGAAGGCGTATGCTGCATTCATAGACTTGGAAAAGGCATTCGATAGAATAAATAGGAAGAGACTGTGGAGAGTGTTAGAAGATCCGATGTATGCCATACCAGAAAGTCTGATAGCAGCCATTAAAAGTATGTATGAAAATCCAATAAATACGGTTAGAGGAACAGGAAGAGAGAAGT
>JABUQX010036093.1:0-5000 GCA_015478945.1 Trachelipus rathkii | reverse complement strand
GAACAGTTTTCACTTTGTGTAAGGTACGCGATTGGTGGTGATGGAGGTGATACTCCTTTTACTTTAAGAGAGGATTTTTTATCATTTGTTCCGGTTTATGATATCTCAGGAAAGCATTGGCAAATGTAATTTTGGAGAGACTCGGCTATCTTGGTTTAAAACTCGAAAATTTAAGAGGCCAAGGATATGATGGAGCCTCTTCCATGAGAGGCGAATTCCGAGGAGTGCAATCTGTTATTCGGAATGAGTATCCTAAAGCTCTATACACACATTGTGTAGCACATTGTTTAAATCTATGTCTCTCAGACTCTTCTAAAATTCAGGCAATTCGAAACGTCTTAGGATTCATCTCTGAAATATGCACTTTTTTCGATCGAGTCCGAAGCGCACAAAACTTCTGGAAGATAAAATAAAAGAGTTTTCTAGTAACCAAAATAACAAGAGGATCAAAAAGATGTGCGAGACCAGATGGTGTGAACGGCATGAAGCGGTTTTCCTTTTTAAAGAGACTCTTGAGCCAATACTTGCGTCATTGGAAGAAATAAAAGAATGGCCTGGTGAATTATCACAGAAAGCTACTTCGTTGTTAAATTCAATCAGTAATTTGAATTTTATAATAACATTATTCGTTTTAAGTAAATTTCTTGGAATAACCTACACCTTGTCAAAACAGTTACAGAGTGTCCATTTGGACATTGTCAGTGCAATAAACTTAGTGAAAGACATTATTCAACTTCTCGAAAAAGATAGACAAAATGCAGACACAGAGTTTAAAACCATATTCACACAAGCTAAAAATGTATGCGACAGCTTAGGTATTGAAATAACAATTCCAAGAACTACGAAGTTCCAGAAACATCGTTGTAATGTGCCTACATCAGATCCCGAATCATATTACCGCATCTCAGTTTTTATTCCGTTTATTGATGATCTGATTTTTTCGTTGACTGATCGATTTCTCTCGCATGAAACCACTATCATTTCACTTCAGTATATTTTACCAGAAAGTGCAATGTACCTTATAAGCATATTGAAAAAAGCATCCTCTTTTATAAAGACGACCTTCCAGACCCTCACGAGGATACACTAAAAGGAGAGTGGTGTCTCTGGCAGCGTAAATGGCTGCTAGAAAATGAAAAACCAAAAACTGCGATCGGTGCTTTGGCTAAGTGTGACAAGAGGAGGTTTCCTAACATTGCTACTCTCCTGAATATCTTAGCAGTATTGCCTGTATCCACCGCAACAGTAGAAAGAACCTTTTCGACATTAAGGCGTCTGAAAACGTATTTACGGAATAGTGTTGGAGAGGATCGCATTACAGGTCTTGCTTTACTGTCAAATCATCGAGATCTCAGCACAGAAGTCAGCAATGAAAATATTTTTATAGTATCCGCGGATGCGGATGCGGATGCAGATAGTGATTTTTCACTATCCGCGGATGCGGATAGTAAAAATCACTATCCGCGGATTGCGGATGCGGATAGCGGATAGTTAAGTTTTTAGAGTTTTAGCCACAGGTACTTCACACACACACACATATATATATATATATATATATATATATATATATATATATATATATATATATATATATATATATATATATATATATATATATATATATATATATATATATATATATATATATATATATATATATATATATATATATATATATATATATATATATATATATATATATATATATATATATATATATATATATATATATTATTTTATTTTATTTTATTTTACCCACACTTTTTCCCGCTTGAGCGGGGTAGTGGTACGTACAGCCTCTCCCACTCACACCTCCCCTCATCTCGCCCTCACCCACCTCCTCCACCCCACTCTATCTCTCGCCAACACCCTACCCTCTTCCTCCCTCATCCCTCCCTCCTCCAGCATCTCCTTTATTCCATCCATCCACCTCCTTCTTGGTCTCCCCCTTCCCCTCCTTCCTATCCCCTCCGCCTCCCAAACTCTCCTAACCACTCTCTGTTCCTCCATTCTCACTAGATGCCCATACCATCTTAACATTCCCTTCTCCGCTCTTCCCACCAACCCATTCCTCCAATCACATCTCTCCCTCACCACCCTATTCCTAATCCTCTCCCTTCTACTAACCCCACAAACCGCTCTCAACCCCTTCATCTCAAATACTTCCAACTTCTTCCTGGACCTGGCATTCAACCCCCACGTTTCACACCCATACAACACCGCTGGTACACAAATTTTTTCAAACATACTTATCTTAACTTTCTGTGATAAATCCCCCCCTTTCCATAATTCTCTCAGACCACTCAAAGCTCTCATTCCTTCTCCTACTCTATGTTCTATCTCCTCCTTCATCCCTCCCCCCTTACCCAAATCCATCCCTAAATATCTAAAAATCTTTACTTCTTCCAATACTACACCCCCCACTCGAACCTCTAACCCCTCCCCCTCCTCTCTTTCCTCCTCCTCAAACACTAACACTTTACTCTTACCTGGATTTATTTTAAGCAAACTCCCTCACCAAATACCTCAGCCCTTCCGCGTTCTTCGCCACTAGGGCAGTATCGTCCGCAAACAGTATCATGTTCACTTCCCTTCTATCATTCCCATTCATCAATTCCACCCCCCTCCCCTCCCTCACCATTCCTCTGCAAACACTCTCCATAAACAAATTGAATAGCCACGGCGACATTACACACCCCTGCCTCAATCCTCTCACCACCCCAAACATCTCACTCTCCCCTCCTAACACTCTCACACACATTCTACTATTCCTATAAAAGGCCCTAATACCTTTACCTAATTTACCCCCCACTCCATTTTCCTCCAACACCCTCCACAATTCACCCCTCTTCACTCTATCATATGCTTTCTCTAAATCTAAAAAACACCCATACACTTTCCCTTTCCTCTCTATACTTTTCTCCACAAGCATCTTTAGTGTAAACACTTGGTCCACACACCCTCTTCCCTCCCTAAATCCTCCTTGTTCTTCCCCCATTCTCCCCTCCGTTAAACCTCTCACTCTCTCAATCAGTATTCTCCCATACACTTTCCCTACCACACTTAAAAGACATATACCTCTATAATTCCCACATTCCATCCTATCCCCTTTCCCCTTATACAGAGGAACCAAACAACCATCCTCCCAATCCTGTGGTACCTCACCACTCCTCCAACATATATTATATAACCTGTACAGCCATTCCTCCACCCCTATACCTCCCTTCTGCAACATTTCCATTCTCACACCATCCAGACCTGCGGACTTCCCTTTTTTTCCTTTATTCAAGGCCCTAATAATTTCCTCCATTTGTATTTCATCCTCCCCCTCCCTCCCCAATTCACTCCCCATCCTCACCTCTTGCAAATCTTCCTCCCCTCCCCCACCCACTTCATTCAATAATCCACTAAAATACTCCCCCCACCTCTTCCTCACCCTTTCCTCTCCTCCTATCCACTCCCCATCTCCTCCCTTAATCCTCTCCCCCAACCCCTCCTTCTTCTTCCTTTTTTTATTTACTTCTTTCCAGAACATCTTACTCCCCGATTCAAAATTTTCCGTCACTTTTCTACACCATTCATCTTTTGCTCTTCTCTTCGTCCTCTCCACCACCCTCTTTGCTTCCACTCTAACCCTTCTATATTCCTCCCAACTTTCCTCTCTCCTACTTCCCAACCATTTCACATAAGCCTCCTTTTTCCTTTTCACCACCTCCTTCACCTCCTCATTCCACCATTCACTCCCTTTCCTTCTACTTGCACCCACCCTTTTTACTCCACATACCCTTCTAGCCTCTTCACATACTGCCTCTTTAAATCTCATCCACTCCCCCTCCACCTCCCCAATTCCCGTCCCTCTCACGTCTCTCCACCTATCCTCCATACCTCTCCTAAACTCCCTCTTACACTCTCCTCCAATTTTTCCACCTTTATCACTTCTACTCTCCTCTTTTCTCCCCTTTCCCTAACCGTCACCTCTCCCACTCTTAACCTAGCAACCACCAAATAGTGATCCGATATCCCCCTCCCCGCCCCTCTAAATACATTTACATCTAGTAATCTGCCTCTATCCTTCCCATTTACACACACATAATCCAGTACCGCCCTCCCCCCCGTTATCTCACTCTTCCATGTATACTTATGATTTTCACTTTTTTTGAACCAAGTATTCCCCACTATCATTCTTCTTTCAACACACAACTCTAACAGACTTTCTCCATTAACATTCCTCTCCCCTACCCCAAATGGTCCTATTATTCTTCCCACCCCCTCCCTTCCCACTCCTGCATTCAAATCTCCCAATAGACAAATTTTATCATTTACCCCGAAACTTTCCCAACACTCATTCAACTCACTCCAAAATCTTTCTCTCTCCTCCTCCCTCGCTCCATTCACTGGTGCATATGCGCATATAAAAACCCACATTTCCCCCCCGAATTTCACTTTTACCCACATTATCCTCGAACTCACCTGGCTGCACAACCTTACCTTATCCCACACCTCTTTCCTCATAACTATTCCCACCCCTTCCCTCGCCCTCACTCTCTCGTTCACCCCTGATATCATACCCTTGTATTTTCCAAAGTCCATCTCCCTCTTTCCCTTCAACTTAGTTTCAGTTAACCCTAGCACATCCAACCTTTTTTCTTCAAACATTAACCCCACTTCCTCCCTCTTCAAATCCTCGTTTACCCCTCTCACGTTCATACATCCCACCCTAATTACCTCTCTCCTCCCCATCTTTCCCTTCTTCTATATATATACACACTCAGGCTGCACGCTTTATGGGACTCCCCACCCTAGGCACTTCCCAACACCTAGGCCACCACCCCGCTCATAAATATACCCACAATAACCCACAATAACCCACAACCCACAAGAAAATAGATAATAAAAGATAATATAAAGGTTAAAAACCTACTCTATCCAATTTATATTTACCCCTACACTTCCCCCTCTTCCCCTTCACCTTCTTTTTCTTTAAAAGTACACCCGTTAAA
>JABUQX010036092.1:0-12377 GCA_015478945.1 Trachelipus rathkii | reverse complement strand
AATATACTACATTAAATAATTAAACATCTATTATAAAATGAATAAATAATGATAATATAATAATAATAATAATATTCACTACTGTCATCACTGATATTAATTTTGAAATAATAATACACAAAATAACAAGTAACTTATCCATCATCTACAAAAAACATATTCTTTCCCTTTATTTAAGGGTAATTATATATAATTAAATAGTATAAATATTCTAATATTACAAAACTAGTTCATCTATTCCTGGCGCTAACTGTCTATAATACTATAAGTAGTACTTATAAAAAGATAAAGAATTTTATATATATAATATTACATACTTATTTAGTGAATATTATTAAAACTTATTTGATGCCTGGTTCTACATCAGCATTCGAACTTAATATTCAGTATAATAGATCATATATTAACTTATAAAAAAAAGACTAAAATTAGACGGAGGCGTTAACGTAATAGAGTACTAATATAATATTATATAGTATATATAATATATAATATATTATATATATATATATAATATTATATATAGTATATATATATATACACTAATATCATATATTTATATATATATATTATTATATAAATATACTAACTTAATCAACTATAATATATACTTATAAACACATACACACACATCACTATATAATAATTATAATTATTATACACTAAATATTTTATAATAATCACATATATAAAATATTATAAATATAATTATTTATAATAATTATTATCCTATACTACATATAGCATACCTACTAACACAGCCTAGACACGTAGCATTAGCAATCAACTTCATAGCAATAGCGTCGAGGCTTTCATGGTAATACTACTAAATATTCTTTATAACTTAGACTAGTTAAATAAGACTCATTCTTATTGGTGGAACCGGTGTTGAGTATGCAACATAATTTCGTTCAATAAGATAGAGGATTCAGAACTGATATTTAGGATGAATTGAGAACCTTAAAATTAATACTAAATGGAATTTTATAGCTAGTATATCAGCTCGAACTTAACACATACTGCACTGCCACTCTTTACCAAAGGACAATCTTTAATACTACTTTATCAGATATAAGATGATCAGTAATTGTATGACAGATACTTGTTCATATAAATATTATAATTAAAGTCATAATACTAAGTATATATAAGATAATATATATATAATCCTTTACTATATACCTCATTATTCTTGTATCTTCTAGCCTTAGTATATAAAGAGCGAGAATATATCAATTTATGAGTATCTTATAAGGATGGGGATTATTATCATTATTGAATGAGGCAAAGTGAAGTATCAGACTTTATACCTGACTTTTTATATATATATTTGAGTATTACTAGATCATTATATACTGATTTTATTAGTAAAGGTTATATTAATGGACTATCTTACTAAATGTATTCTTTGAACGAAGTATCATGAGTAAGGAGGATAAGTAGGAAAATCATTGAAGATTTTGAGTATAAAAGACTTCATATGATATAAATCAATTAATATTTATATTACATATTATAATATATTTTATTAAAATAAATATATATAACAGTCAGAATCTATTATATTGCTAAGGATATTATCATTTCAACACCATTAATAGGGATAGGTTTAAGTGAAACGTATCATCTACTATCCCAAAAACACTCTCGAGCACGAGCTAGAGAGAAGTAGAGTAGAATAATAATGGCGTAAAGTCTCGACATTTAAAGGAGGAGTAGAACGTACGAGTGCGGACATTAGACCTGTGCGTGTATATTTCCGTCTAAATGAGAAAATTCGTTCAGCGCAGGGTGAGAATAATGAATATCTCAGCTCAGTGAGATTATGTATCCACTGAGGTGGACGCTCAAGCGACGACCCTCCGATTTCTCGAAGTATTCGTCGACAAGCCGTGCGACGAGACTGAGCGGAGCCCTACCGGCCTCTTAATACGAAGCAGAGGCGTACTCACTACTGAGACTCATCAATAGAATCACTTCTTACATCACCTATATTGCAATATTAATTTATTAAACAATTTTGTTAAAGAAACACATTTCATCATACTATATTCACAAGATCGACTTTTCACGTCGATTTCACCGAACTCAATCCATTTTTCTTCGGTCTCGTCTCCCAGCAGTAAATAATGAAACTAATTATTTAAAAATATATATTATATATTTATAATCTTTTATTAACTATAGAATTATAGTAGTTTAATGAACATCATCTACTTACTCAAATGCAATTTTTATACTCGTACTTAAATGAATACTACCAGGAGAGCGTATTCATACTGATCTTTTCTAATAGAACAATAACACCATCATAATTCTATCAAGTAGTACTTATCTCGTTTACTATTCTATCATTTATCATTTTAATTAACTCATAATCATTATTTTATAAGCTAATCTCTTAAGCATTTATACTAATCTATTACTTATAATTTCATAATTAACGTTTACATTCTTCCTTACAATTTATATCTAAATTCCTCCTCAAACACTACTAGGCGAATAGCACTCCTCTAAGAGTATGTTATAGTCACTTAGAACACACCATGATAGCGGTTACCTTAATAAGACAATCGAGTTACCGAGGTAGTATATTGTCCAGACTATAAGTGTAGTATAATACTAAGTCGTAATAGGAATAAATATATACAAACAGGTATAGCTACTATATCTATAATTCCACTCCTCATACGGAGGACTGAAGTAGTATTATAAACTTGGTGTCTGCGTCACGCAATATACCCATAATATCGGAAACAGAGCACAAAACATCGAAATATGTACGATTGGGATAATCATTATATATGAATATATACTTATACTTATATTAGGACTTCTGTGAAAATAGCATACATCTAAGAAATACGGTGGATGATCTTTCATGTCGATCAATATTTATTTGATTATCGGGCTTCTTTTCGTTTTTCACACGTCAGAATGTACACCATTATATACTCTTTCAAATAGTTATCCGCTGTGTGGTGTGGTTGTGGTGTCGTGTTGTTTTCGTGTTTGCACACATTATGAATTTTCACAAACGTGAAGTGTTGTAAAAGTTTAAAAACAAGTTGGTACGCATATCAGCTAAAAAAAACCTATAGCCTCCACTCAATAAACTAGTAACCTTAGTCCTGTACTATGCTAATCATAGGATTATATTGCAACCAGCCACCTTCGCTTTGCTATTCAACTGAGTACTTCCCAACTACACTCATATCATCGTCCTCTTTCATCCAACATATATCCGCTTAAAGTTATTTAAAAATCTCTAGACACATGTCCAGGCTGCTTCATCATGCTGCATATATAAAACTTACTACTAATCAGAATCTTTTATACACATTGTCTTCATAACACACCTCCGAGAGCACTAGCCGAATATCCCTCGACCCACTCATACCTTCACCCAAACTCACTTTCAGATTAGCCCAGAAAAACCAAATCATGCGGGCTGCATATACCATAAGTAGGGCCAGCCCTCCACTACGCTTACCATTCGTCCATCATATATAAGCACCGCAATCACGCTATGAGCACCTCCTACCTATAATTCTCTCATGTGAGCCCTCTCAGAAACAA
Source organism: Trachelipus rathkii (assembly GCA_015478945.1). Taxonomy (NCBI): domain Eukaryota; kingdom Metazoa; phylum Arthropoda; class Malacostraca; order Isopoda; family Trachelipodidae; genus Trachelipus; species Trachelipus rathkii. Next base: position 8,798 of record JABUQX010036092.1, on the reverse strand, counting down.
ATTGGAATCACCTGGAGGGGACTTTAAGCAACAACTCTAGCCTCACTACCCCTATTGTAATTACAAACTATTACTTTTAACTCTATCGACTTCTTTCACAGCACGCTTCACTTATCGTCATTTACCATTTACACCCCCTACCTTTCTGATATCACCATTTTCAGAATTAGCACTACACACACTACTTCCAACATCATCCATTCACTAGAACTAAGCCTGACCTTAGAGCTCATCCCTATTGTTATCCATCTATACGCCTGTTTTCAATATCTCCTATAAAACCTAAATTGCACACAGACTTTATTCTTCTCGTCTCAGTCTTATATATATATATATATTTTCAGACTTTTCTACTCTCATTGATGTTACTACCATCGCCCTCATCCACTCTTTGTTCAAGCCCCTCAGTAATTTCATCTACACTTGCAGATTTTCCATTCTTTACCGACCTATGTTCAAAATTTCTACTAAGTTTGTGACACCGCCTGCACATTGCCGACGCCATCCTTATCTAATAATTCTCAATGGTCGGTTCCAGTTTGCTTGGACATTTTTATCAGATTATGTGATTGATAATTATTGGAGTATCTAATAATCACAACTCATCACAAAAATAATAATATACATAATCACATCTTCTTCACTGCCAATGTAATATGCATATTTAATCAAATAATTACACAAATAGTATCCATAATCCTTCATTATATCATAATATTTCATAATTGCAGATCTAGCTTATTCTAATTAGATACTTTATAACAATATCTCACGCTATATCTCTCACAAGAAAGCTCCTATTACCTCTAATGCAATTCCAACCATTCACACATAATACATAATCCATCATATGATAATAACTCAACACAGTATCATATTATCGACTAATATATATTTATATCCTTTACATCAATTAAATAGTAACTATATATTTAAAGAGAGAGAGTTCTTCTTGTCTTAAATACAAATCTATTAACACTATTTCTTAATTTGAGTGAGATGAACCATAATAATTACATAAATAATTCTTAGAGGCATATTTATATAGTAATAAAACATAATATTTAATTCTTCAGAGAGAGTTACGTTTTGCTTACATATATTAAACTATTGTACTAATGAAGAAATTTAATATATCATAGATTAATAGAGACAGTGATTAAGTTCGTAGATTATATAATATATACTGAGCACCTATGTTGTGTTGAGCAATCGGGTTGGCTGTGTTAAAAAGACAGGTTAGTAGTTTTGCTGAATGTAAGTGTTAGGCTTAATCCGAGAATTTTTGCTAATTTATACGTTTATTTCATAGTTCTCAACTAATAATGTTATATTTGAATCATGAAGTTGCCATTTTGTGAAGGTAGGTCAATTCATAGTTTGCCAAGATGTTGAGTATCTTGATAGATTGGCTCATCACTCTTCGTTAAGGGCAATTTGTTAGATACAACTGCTATTAAAGCTGTTGCTTTGGTAACAAGCTCTTCCGGACAAATAAATTTGGGCCTATACATTGAGTTTTGTATGTGTGTGTGTGTTTCAGCGTACGTTTACCTTTGAATCCATAGATTTAAATCCTTACTAGATAACTTTGTGATATCTGTTGCCAGATTTATTCATACGTGAGGTATGTCTTTTAGGTTTTGGCTCCATTGTAAAATACTATCTAAATAATTCGCTTCTTATACCGTTCTCGTGCTTAATCGTATGAAAATTAGCATTCTTAATAATAATGTATCCGACAAAAGTCTTAGTTTACGTTAGCACATTCAAACGTCGTTCGTGTCCCTGTATGATTTACATTAAGTACATGGATGTTTACTGACAACTAAATCCCTTTGATCTAAATTATTACATGATGTTTAATTGTATTTTACACACAAAGGTTTAGACAGCTACTCGTGAGGGAGTATCTATCTTCGTTTAGATGAAATCAAAAATAACATTAAAGTCTTTTTGAGAGACACACAACTGATGGAATATGCTTAACCTATAAACATGGTTACTCAGGAAAGAATGTCATTTCTGTTTTGTCTCAACTGTGTATTAGATCAGTCTTTACAAATGTTGTTTTGAAGACGCTGTCATCTGCTAAGCTCCGCGAATACATTAGCCCTCAGCTCCTCTTGGTGAGCTGCTAGGTTGTTCTATTTATAGTCTGTTGCAGCGAAAAACGTTACGGAGGATGAGCGCTGTGGAGTATTGTCATCTCCATGAGTCTATCTTGCGCTGTTGGTTATGTCGCGACTGGTCGAAATGAAGTCCATCGGGCGAAGGTTTAAGCCGGCGTCCAGTGAAATAACTTCGGATTCCTGATTGAGGTGATGTGCTTGAGACACCCTAGCGATTACCCACAATGAAAATAGATCACAAGATGAACTGTTAGGCGACGCAAGGTATTCGGGTTGAACGCCGGCCATGGGAAATGGACACAGATTTTTCTAGAGTTCCATCTTCGCTGCAGAAAAGCTTGCTTGTACGTAGCGGTATTGTATGGAGCTTTCGTCACTATAAGTCTTGACAATTATGTTGCTGCACCGTAAGTCAGGTCATGTATATATATTCTTTTGCTTGTGGTTCTTTGTAACACGGTAGGAGAGCAAATACCGTCCTTGGATGAGGCTTCAATAAGCCAATTCTATCGCTATCCGACGAATGGCGCTAGTCAAGTGTCTAGTCCACATGGAAGGACTCTTAGAGCTATTACGTTAATTGAACCGTGTTGATCCTCCAGGTCTGTATATAAAACCTAACACGCCTTTAGTTTTGTTACCTGATATGGTTTCACATTCCCCTCAAATGATATCTCGAAATGACTTGAATTAAAAGATCAATAGATCAAAGATATATCAATTCTTAAAATCTATAAATGACAAATCCATAGGATAGGGTAGAGACAGTGGGTGGTGGAGGTACGGTGCTGATAATTTCGATTCACAACTTTGACTAAAACTTCAACCCTCCTAAGTGATTTAAACAAATCCATCAAATATCATTTACACAAACACAGTCTCCCTTGTTTTTAGTCCAAACACTAAATTCTTAGTATTAGGCCTATAAAAAGGACATCTGAGGAATATGCACATAATCTCTTTATATTCAAACAGCTATATTAAATAATTATAATAGTAATAACCTTGTGTTTAAAGAAGCATTACTTGCACACAATTTTCTCTTCTACGAAATATAAATGCACACGTTGCTATGTCGATTGCTCATTTTTTATCCACGAGCATAAAAATTTTTAGCCTTATAAAAACCAAAACTGTTTAAAGAATAGCAAACATAAACCATAACACGATTCTGTTTAAAAGAAGACAACTATCAGTTAGAGATTATTGATACAATTCCTAAAATTAGTTACAGAGTGAATTTTCGAACAGCACAATTGAGAATCTACCTATACCCTAACTAATCAAGTTGATATCTGCCCTAGAGTTAATACTGACACCGACGCTGCCTCAATTAAAGTTGAGTAATTCGGATTATTTGACTTATGTTATGGTAAAATTTTAGGTTCTTATCTATGTATGTATAACCTTGAGTAATATGATAATACAAGGAATCGAACTCTGTTTTTTGAATTATCTATAATACTGTTCTCTGCATGAACGGTAAGCATTGATTTAAAAACATTTCATATATTTGTTACTTGCCTGGCTTTGTTATAGGTCTATTTTCTATAGAGCATTATTAGCTGAGTTGTGAGGACTGACACCAATGATCAATTGTTATCTTAGTTCAGCAGTGATGTTTATGTTTAGTTCTGATCTTCAAAATAATAGGCTAACACAACGTAATACTGCTAATCGAACCAAGTATCTAGCATCATACTTTCGTTCGAGTTCAGTGTGTGTAAAATGACCAATACCTTATTAGGAAAAAGGGAACCAACTGGCCAATACCTTACGGTATATTTAAATGAGTGGTCCAGTTATCATGGTAGAAATACAATGAAAATACTTTTTCACATCTGTACATAATATATATTACCTAATAAGTATATGAAATGATGTTCCATGTTATTAAATATAGATATATCAAAATATAAGTATTACAATATAACGATCAATAAAGAAATAGTAATCTCAATTAAGATCAATAGATCCGGTTAATGGTAGGTGAAATAGGATAAAGGAGAGTGACATATGTATTAATTTGATAAAAACTTGAGATTTACCTGGATTTACTGCTAAGGTATTTAAACAGTGCAAATTTTTAAGTTAAGATGCACGGTAAATATAGTAAGAATTTATTATGTATTATAAAAAACATATAATAATATGTTAAAAAAGGTTTAAAATTAATAAGTAATAAAAAGATTAAATATTAATATAAATTTTTAAAATAAGTATAAAATATAAAGAATAACAACTGATTCAAGAAATATAATATTTTTACTAAGTTATATAATAGTTTTTCTTAAAAAAATAGTAATATATGGAAGTAAAAAATTTCCATATATATTTGACATAATATATGTTATTAATTGAAATAAATATTATGAACAATTATAAAAAAAATTATATTATAAGATATAAGTTTGCATTGCGAGTATATAATTGTAAATAACAATTTTAAAATTATAACTATATACGATTAACCACAAAACTGATAAATATAAGTTTGAGGACAAGAATGGACGCTGTTCTGAAGATTCTCTCTCTCAATGAGAACTTTGGAACTAATCCCTATTATTTTACTTACTTTAACATCTTAAGTAGCCATTTTGTAACTCAAAGAAAAAATGATTGAGTCCTTAAATTCAGTTTTTTATTATTGTTATCGTATTTAGATGCTATTATTTTTTTTTTTTTTAATATATAATTAGAGAGATTATAGACAACAAAATGAGATAAATTTCATCTCATTCAAATATATAACTATCAGCTAATATTGATATTATATATTAAAATTACCCACATAGGGTACTGAATCATATAGCTGTAAAAAGTGACTCTATCGATCTACCATTTACAGCTAAGAATTATAATAATTGTTTTAACTATTACAAAACACAATCAGAAGCTAAACCAGAAAACATAAATACAATTTAAGACAATAAATAAAACAGATACAAAAAGAACAATGTTTTTTAGTTTTTTATAACCCAACAGAAAAGATCAGATAGTTGCTTTAACAACAAAACCATATAATATATATTTATAGAAATGCATACATGACTATAAATATATAATATATACTAATATTTAGTATATAATATATATATATATATAATTAATATATATAGCTATAGTTCATGTTGTGATAAGTAAGGTACAAGTTACATATTATATTACTAACGATTTGCGCTATTACTACTACTAAGTTGTATCAAGTTAAAAGTATGCTTTAAGTCATAAAATTAATATATGATTATAGTAGTGTTAGCGAGTGAATTGCTTGTATGTTAGTGTAGTGCTGTATGTGTGTGTAGTGTTGTGGTGTGGTATGGTTGTGGGCCATGTTGTATAGTGGCGTGTGTGTGTGTATGCACCGATGTGTTGAGGTGATTTGTATATTGTTTCATTCGTCGAGTGGTTTATTTATTATATAAAATTCTTCGAAATATTTCTCATTAATTCGCCAAGAGCCATAACATCATTTGAAACGAAAAGTGAGGTTATATATGATGCATCCATTTCACAAAATAAATCACAGTTATTATTGAAAAGTATTAGTATGAATAAATATATGATAATATTGAATACAGTAAATTTATTAAATTAAGTCTCGTAATGAATAGAATGCATAATTTAGGAACATATATAATAATGAGATCAACTAATACGATATATAACAGCGAGCATAAATAATGAATAATAATAATGAAAAAATAATATCTGCTAACTTATCATTATTAATCTACTTAACCTGTATGTACCAGTTGAGCATTAGTATAAATTAAAATTAGATAATAAAAATATGAATAAATAAGCAGGAAATAAATTTTGATTAGTTGATACATAGATTTTTTGTGGTATGAGCTAGAAGAGGATATTAGTATTATATATGACTAAAGTTTAAACTTTCCTTAATGTAAACTTATGTCTGAGAGTTAATATTGAAATTTCATCTAGACATAAACTGATAGTCCAACTGTCTGTCATAATACTATATAATATAGTATTTAATTTATCCATAGAGGTATCTATGTATGATGTATACACCCGTATGGTTAGTTATATTTATAATTACCTTTGATAAAGTAAGATAAATATATACATTTGACGAACGTGATATACACCGATTCAAATATAGTAATATATATATCATTAAGTTATCAATATAGTATGTTGTGTAATCATTCTGAATGAGTTTAATAGGCTTTAAATTTTATTCGCAAGGGATTATTTGTTTAGAATAATACTGCTTTTTGCTGTTGCCAAATGGTATATATATACTATTATATATAATACTATAAATAATGTATATCATAATAATAGGATAAAAAAAGTTGGGATATATAATATCATACATTGTAGTAACTATTGGAACAAATACAAAGAATTCACAAACCTGCCAAAGGAACAAAGTATATGGTATATATATATTAGAACTTTGTGAATATAACTTATACTAAATATTAACGAGATTATTCAATTATAATTACAGTCGATAGTATTATTATATAGGTAATTGTTTACGTATGTGAAAAATATCAATTAACATATAATTTATACTACCTAAGTTTCAGGTAGTATATGTATTATTGGTTTAGTACTCTTATTAAACGTTGAAAAATTTGGTTACATTAGCAATTAAGTATTCGTATAGTAGTTCCTAGTATGTTAATTAGAACTATAATATGTATATTGAGTAAATATAATAATATTGTTAGTTTGCTTCATAATATACATATCTATAATTAATTCAAATTAATTATTTTATTATATATTAATACGTAATAAGAATATAAAGGAATGTAAAAGAAGTTTTATATGCCTTAAACTTTAGAACAAAGTGATACGAGGTGGTCATTATCAATTTCTCGTGTTTTTTGTATTAATATATAAAAATAACTTAGATATTTTTCTTATAGTATTTTTTTATTAGTTTTATTACATACTTATAAGTTTATAGATTAAAAATGTGGATATATATATTAATATAACCAGGTAATAAGACACGTTTATTGTTTATAGTGATTTGAGCTTATAAAACACACCAAACATGGGTATATGTTAGTCATGATATTTATCATTCTATTGTATATATATATAGTACGATGCATATAGAACTATATAAAAAGGTATGCCATATAAGTAGTTTATTATGACTGTTAGTATCGATATATATTTACAATCTATCATTCTCTATTCTATGGTTATTTTTGTTAACCGTATTAAGATTAAACGTGATAAAATTTTTTCTTAACGGTATCAGCACGGAATGTATCTAAATTTTAAACTATGTTCAAGATAACTGGACCAAACATATTTTGGTTATAAATAATTTTTTACTGTAACTTTTTTATTATTTATGCGATCTATTTAAACTTCTCAGATATTGTATAATTAGGGAAGATACATCATTTATATTTAAAACAATATTTTGTAAATCCAATGGTTTAGCAGCAGTTGACGGGGAAATTTTAAAATATTTGAAAATTTTTCATTGAGAATGAAAAATATTGTGCTATTCATATTTATATTTTAATATTCCTCTTTTAAATAAAGGGTTTGTGCCAGTTATTAAAATTGACACGACTGGATATCGGGAAAACAGTGGGTTAGATAGCAAAAATGCCATTAAAAAAAGTTGTTTATTTTGTTGAATTATATATACAAACCCTGAAAATTTCATGGACATTGGATGAATAATAAAAAAAACTTACGTCAAAACTTGCATTTTACAGAATTTTTTTTTTTCACTTATTTGGTCAGTGAATACAAGTAGTAGAAGATATTTATATGTTCAAAAGAAAATGTGATATTGCTGCTTAATGCATGAAAATACGAAAAAAGATAACAAAAAAACTATATTTTCTGATTTTATGCCTGCGTTCAGTTTCAACAAGACATTTTCTACCATGCATGGTGATTATTTTACTTTGACGAGGTTTTCTAATATTTTAGTGAAAAAAATATTATAATATAAAAATAAACATGGTGTTTAGTGAAAAAAGTAAAAAACGCATCCCACTAGACCCCTTCCCATATAACAAAAAAAACAAACTAATCCAAGAATTTTTAATGGAAAATTAGAAAAATGATTTATAAGTTGTTTACAATTTAGGAAATAATTCTGACAATGAAGATCAATTCCTGTAGGGTCCCCTTAATGTCTTCATATATTTATTGATAAATATGTGCTTTAGCATTTCAGCTGTTATTTAAAAACACAAGCAATCACATTGGAACACTAAATGGTGAATCCACTCGCTTTTCTTTTAATACCATAATTATCATAAACCTTAAAATATTTTTATTGAGCCCACTAATACCAACACGTAATTTTCCGTGTATCGTATTTAATTTAAATACGTATGGCATAATCTAATTTTTTACAGTTTTGTCTAAAGATGAGAACTTCTTTCTCAAATTGCTGAAAATAAATATACTTGGGGCTCATTAAATCAAATAATTCAAAAAAAAAATGCTGTAAGATATTATTACTCAATATCTTAATCATAAGACACTGTAATGTTATAAGGTCTAAGTCTTTGGATCCCACCCATTGCGGTAAAAATGGTTCCAAGTTGAAATTTTAACATTGGTCTCAAAATATAAATTCAGAGAACGAGGCAATTTCCCATGAATAAAATTCTTTTCAATAAAAATTCATTCCACTCGATA